>OZ030024.1:17935000-18227500 GCA_964023405.1 Apodemus agrarius
GCGAGCCAAGCAAGGACTGGTAACTGACTCAGTCACTAATCTGCTGAAAGCCTGGGGCATTAGGAGAATCAGATCTTCTGATTAGGACATGGGGAGATGCTTAGTGCCAATAATTAAATCAGGATTTCCTGGGTATGTAGTTTATCATCTCTCTATACTGTAACCAAAATTACTACCACTCATGGTCACTTGGTTAGTACCAGTGTGCTGGGTTAGATATTAACTGCTTGCTCCAGCATGTCTCTTCTTCCGTGGTACAGTTGATGGGCTAGCAGGAAACCGTGGAGACTGAGGAGGAGAAGGAAGGGGAAAGTACAGTGTGCACAGTGTTAGACGAAGGAAGTTCTATGCGGAGGAAGTGTATGTGCGAAAATGAGAAAACGGATGTAAATAAATAAAGGGGGCCTGTGGTGTCTCAGTGCCAGGGTGTGTGGCCTGCACTTGTTGGTCCCAGCTTTCTTTTGCCCATTCCACACATCCTCCTTCAGGTTCTGAACCCCACTGGGCTGGACCATGGTACAATGGCGTCCACATTTGTAAAAGAAACAACACTAAAGTTTAAATCATACACTGACCTCACACACTGAGTGGGAGACTTCAAGACCCCATTCTCACCAAAGGGCAGGTTATCCAGACAAAACTAAACAGAGCAACACTGGAGCTAACAGATGTTATAAACCTAATAGACCTGACAGATATCTGCAGAACATTTCATCCAAACACACACAAAACATACCTTAACACCTCATGGAGCTTTCTCCAAAACGGATCACACACTCTGTCACAGAGCAAGAAAATTAAAATAACTGATTGCATCTAACAGATCACCATAGATTAAAGTTGGCTTTCAACAATAGCAGAAACAATAGAAAACCTACAAACTCATGGAAACTGAATGACTACTGAGGCAGAAATAAAGAAATTAAAGACTTCCTAGAATTCAATGAAAATGATTGCACAACACACCCAATCTTAAACCAGTGCTAAGAGGAAAGCTCGTAACACTAAGTGCCTTCATAAAGAAATTAGTGAGATCTCATAGTGGAGACAACAATAGACAGGGAATAATTAAACTGAGGTCTAAAATCAATGAAATAGAAACAAAGAAAATACAAAGAACCAATGAAACAAAGAGTTGGTTCTTTGAGGGAAAAAAAAAAAAAAAAGGACAAACCCTTATCCAAACTAATTAAAAGGTATAGAGATTATCCAAATTAACAAAACCAGAAATGAAAAGGCAGACATAACAACAAACACTGAGGAAATCCAAAGAATCATTAGGTCAGATATTTATATATATATGGTTTTTGTTTTTTGTTTTTTTGTTTTTTTTTTTTTTGTTTTTTTTTTGTTTTGGTTTTTCGAGACAGGGTTTCTCTGTGTAGTCCTGGCTGTCCTGGAACTCACTCTGTAGACCAGGCTGGCCTTGAACTCAGAAATCCGCCTGCCTCTGCCTCCCAAGTGCTGGGATTAAAGGTATGCACCGCCAACGCCCGGCTTTTAGGTCATATTTTAAAAACGTTGGAAAATCTTTAAGAAATAAATAATTTTCCTTCCTTCCTTCCTTCCTTCCTTCCTTCCTTCCTTCCTTCCTTCTTTCTTTCTTTCTTTCTTTCTTTCTTTCTTTCTTTCTTTCTTTCTTGGTTTTTCGAGACAGGTAGCCCTGGCTGCCCTGGAACTCACTCTGTAGACCAGGCTGGCCTCGAACTCAGAAATCCACCTGCCTCTGCCTCCCAAGTGCTGGGATTACAGGTGTGCACCACCACACCCGGCATTTTTTTGGTTTTTTGAGACAGGGTTTCTCTGTGTAGTCTTGGCTGTCCTGGAACTCACTCGGTAGACCAGGCTGGCCTGGAACTCAGAAATCTGCCTGCCTCTGCCTTCCAAGTGCTGAGATTAAAGGCATGAGCCACCACTCCCCAGCCCAATAATTTTCTTTTTAAAAATTTACTTATTGTATGTAAGTACACTGTAGCTGTCTTCAGACCCACCAGAAGAGGGTGTCAGATCTTGTTATGTGAGCCACCATGTGGTTCCTGGGATTTGAACTCAGGACTTTGGAAGAGCAGTCAGCTCTTTGGAAGCCATCTCTCCAGCTCAATAATTTTCTTGATAGATACCTCTTACCAAAGTTAAACCAAGATCAGATAAACAACTTAAATAGACCCATCACCCCTAAGTAAATAGAAGCAGCCATTAAAAGTCTCCCAACCAAAAGAAGTCCAGGGCTAGACAATTTTAGCAAATTCTACCAGATTTTCAGAGAAGAGTTAACAGCAATATGCCTCAAATTATTCCACAAAATAGAAACAGAAGGAATACTGTCTAATTCATTTTTATGAGGTCAGTCACCGTGATACCTAAACTACACAAAGATTCACCAAAGAAAGAGAATTACAGACCAATTTCCCTTATGAACACAGAAAAAAAAAAAAAAAAAAGTAAAAACAACTCAACAATATACTTGCAAATGTAATCCAAGAACACATCAAAAAGGTTATCGTCATGATCAAGTAGGCTTTATCCTAGAGATGCAGGAATATGGAAATCAGTCAATATAATCCACCATAAAAACAAACAGGAAAGAAAAAAAAAGGTCATTTCATTAGAGCTCAAAAAAGTCTTTGAGAAAATTCAACACCCCTTCATGATGAGTCTTGGAGAGATTGGGGATACAAGGGACATTCCTAAATATAATAAAGGCAATTTACAACAAGCCTATAGTGAACATCAAATTAAGTGGAGAGAATACTCAAAGCAATTTCACTAAAATCAGGAACAAGACAAGACTAACCACTCACTATATACCCATTCAATATAGTACCTGAAATTCTAGCTGGAGCAGCAAGAAAACTGAAGGCAATCAAGGGGAAACAGGAAGAAGTCAGTGCATCATTGTTTGCAGATGATACATAAACAACCCCAAAAATTCTACCAGGGAATTCTTAAGCTGATAAACACCTTTAGTGAAGTAGCTGAATTCAGGATTAATTTTTAAAAATCACTAGCCCTTTCATAAAACAAATGACAAAAGGACTGAGGAAACAATCAGGGAAACGTCACCCTTCACAAGAGCCACAGACAATATAAAACATCTTGGGGCAACTCTATCCAAGCAAGTAAAAGACTTCAAGTAAAAGACCTCAAGTAAAAGACTTCAGGTATCAGATGATAGAAAGAGCTCCCATGCTCATAGATTTGATAGAATTAACAGAGTAAAAATGGCCATCCTACCAAAAGCAATATACAGATTCAAGGAAATCCCCACCAAAATTCCAACTCAATTCTTTTTGTTTTCTTTTGTTTTGAGACAGATTAGCCCTGGCTGTCCTGGAACTAGCTCTGTAAACCAGGGTGGCCTTGAAATTACAAATGTCCACCACCTCTTTAATCTGGGCTCTGAAGCCTTCACACTAGTACCTTGGTTCTGCACTAACAGGAACCTACTTTTGTTTGTTTGTTTGTTTTGTTTGGTTGGTTGGTTGGTTTTTTTGGAGACGGTTTCTCTGTATAGCCCTGGCTGTCCTGGAACTCACTCTGCAGACCAGGCTGGCCTCGAACTCAGAAATCCGCCTGCCTCTGCCTCCTGAGTGCTGGGATTAAAGGCGTGCGCCACCACCGCCGGTAAGGAACCTACATTTTAGCTGGTCAGAGTATTGGTTGCTTTTCTCTCTGTTGTGACTACCTGACAAATGCAACTCAAAGAAGGGTTTCCTTGGGCTCCCATGTTGGGTATAGCCCATCATGACATTACCTAACCAAAGCCCCACCTACCTCTCTCTTCTCCCACAGGCTGTCAGCACCTTTATTCAACCAATAGTTTTAAATTAAGGAGCAAGATTTACTTGGTGTACAGGTAGATTTTCTGAGGCAACCAGGGCCTCAGAAATTTAGCGTTACAATACATAGCAGAAGACCATACCTCAACAGTCTATTGACAGTATTAACTATACCAAGTCTGCTACTTGTCAACCCAGTAAACGTATTTTAGACCACACCTTCTGACTCTTATCCCTATAGGCTCGTGGCCATTTCTTTTTTTTTTTTTTTTTTTTTCTTTGAGACAGGGTTTCTCTGTGTAACTCCGGCTGTCCTGGAACTCACTCGGTAGACCAGGCTGGCCTCGAACTCAGAAATCCGCCTGCCTCCGCCTCCCAAGTGCTGGGATTAAAGGCATGCGCCACCACCGCCCGGCTCGTGGCCATTCCATTTTACAAAATACATTCGTTCAATCTACCTTCAGAAGTCCCCCTTTTTTTAAAAAAACAGTTCCAACCCGTTCAAAGTATAAACTGAAGCTGGGTGTGGTGGCACACACCTTTAATCCCAGCACTCTAGAGGCAGAGGCAGGTGGATTCCTGAGTTTGAGGTTAGCCATGTCTATAGAGTGAGTTCCAAAAGAGAACTCACTGGTCTACACAGAGAAACCCTGTATAGAAAAAACAAAAAACAAACAAACCCACTGGTTCCATGCTCCTAATATACAGTGCGTGGGCAAACTTCTATTCTAGAAGGAAGGGCTGGGTTATTTAGAAGAAGATTATGCCAAATCAAGATCTAAACCCAGGGGGAAAATACCAATCCCAAGCTGAAATGACCAGTCACCCATTTGCTAGGGCTTAAATACCATGTAAGGCCAAGTCAGGAGCGCAGACCTGTTGTTTCTTGTTTTGTTTTGTTTTGTTTTCTTCTTTCCTTTTCCGTTCCCTTCTGTTCTTCCTTTCTTTCTTTTTAAATTTCTTGCATGCTCCAACTGCAAAAACCATGACTCAGGGCTAGGGTTGGCCTTCATATCTAAGGTTGTACAAGGTGTAACTGGAGCCTTGGGGTTAACTGGGAATTTCACTGTATAGCACCCCTACCTGTATCCTCCAGTTCAGGACAGGTAGAGACTCGATCAGACCCTAAAGAAGACCTTAACTAAATTAACCATACAGACTGGCAAGACTGGGCAGGACTCCTCCCTTTGCTCTTCTAAAAGTCAGAAATAATCCCCACATCAAGGAGTGACTCCTTATGAAATTACGTATGGAAGGCCTCCTCCAATGTGCCCTAGACTGAGGTCCAAGCTAGTGGAGGAAATATCTAACCAGTACTTACTCCAGCCTGTTCAGGCAATATGAAACACCAAGGACAATGTTTCCCCAGTTGAGAGCTGGTATGCCCTTGCCTACTGCAATGTTTCCAGCCTGGTGATCCAGTCAGGGCATCAAGTGGACTCTCTGACTCCCTGCTTGAAGGGTCCTAATACCATGCTATCAGCTGATCACACCAATGGCTGTCAAGGTTGATGGAATTCACTCCTGGACTCATCATACCCACCCGGAGGCGGCGCTGGATGAAGAAGACCCCTTGAAGACCCCTTGGCTGATGGACTACTCAGAGAGGCTCTCTAAAGCCAAGACTGGCCAAATCTTGATTCTTTTCTGTTGGGCCAAATCTTGATTCTTTTCTGTTGGGTTTTCAAGTCCCTGTCTGGCCCCAACTATTATCAGCCTAAGGCTTATGTCTAAGAAGTACTGAACATTCAAACAGGTTCCATCACTGGATTAGGAAACTATGGGGCCAGTCCCGGTGCCTCACTATCCTGGCCTCAGGAGCTAGAACTACTTGGTATAGTTGTAGAGATTTGGATTTTGAAAAATCTCTATGGGGATCATCTTTTTATGCATGTCCTATGAATCAAACTGTGAGCAAAATGGCATGACTGTAAAAAACTGGGGTGTGAGACTTGGTCTTCCTGGTCCTAAGACAAAGATCCTTATATCTCTGTTACCACAAAGGCCAAGAGAACTTGCAAGGCTCCCAGTTACTGTAAGCCTGTAACCATAACCTTAAAAACTTGGAGTATATTCCATCCAGGAGACATCTGAAGTAAAGCATAGAACTGAGGTGTCAGAAAATATCAGACAGGCCGAGCCCTGGGGACTGAGTTTACTATCCAAAGACAGCTCTTAAGGCTGTTCCCTAACCCAAATAGGCCAATAGGAATCGTCATCCACTTGCTACCTACACTAAAACTAGAGTCTGTGCCCCTGGCAACCCCAGAACCAGAGGCTGACAGTCATAAATTATGGTCTGAAGGCCAGACTCTTGGTTCAGAACAGTCACCCATTGAACAAGGACTTGATAAACCCCTACTTGACACCTCTGCTTAACTTAAATGTGATTCATCCACAATTGCTGGCTTTGCTGACTTATTATACAGGGATAGCAACTTTAGTCACTCTTGGACCCAAAATAACCAACATCCAGCAGATTCCTTCACACCAGACGGACAAAAATTGCCTGTGGTCCACTCATGCTTCCCTCACACTAGAGGATGTGCAAGGAATGGACCATGCCTCACTGCTGCGCCCCGACAGGCAGAGCTTGCTGAGACACCCCGCTACTACTTGGTTTGCACGCACCTTTGGTATCACCCCATCTGCTGTTGGAGATGGATTCTAAGGCTTTAGTTCAATTGGGAATCTGTATGTCCAGACACTGAAGGTCATTGTCCCCAACTGGTTTTTGACTGATCAATAAAGATGCCAACAGCCAATGGCTGGGCACGGGACAGGACACTTTTGAGTTGCACAGGTAGGACACAGAGAGGAACAGAATCCTCGTGACTCAAGGATAGAAGGATGAGATGCAGGAGCAGCAGGAGACAAAGCCAAGCAGCCACGTGAGATTTTAGGTAAATGGCCACTGGCCACTTCCACGACTGGGCCTGGGATAGTCAGGGAAGGTTTAGGAGTGCCCAGCCTTTGAGGTAGCCAAGGCATTTAAAAAATAAACTAATGTGTGCATGTCTTTCATTCACAGATACAAAGATAGCTTCTGAGCACAAAGTGGTGTAGCAAAAACTCCTGCTATAATCTGTTCATCATTTTTCTTACCCCAGACACAAAGATAAAGACCTGGGACACCTGCATTTCACAATCCAACAAATAGAGATCCAGACAGACTCTGCAGCTGAAGTAACCCTATAGAGCAGAAGATTAGATTTGCTATTCTACAGGAAAGGGGACTTTGCGTGGCTCTGGGAGAAGCTTATTGTTTCTATGTTAATCAGTCTGGAGTCATCAGGGATGCTTTAGCCAAGGTTAAACAGAATCTAACAGAGAGAGCTAGAAAGACAATGGCTCTAGAATTGGTTTCAAAACATGTTTAATTGGTCTCCCAGGCTAAAAACCCTATTTATGGCCCTTGCTGGTCCTCTGACTCTTAGGTTTTTACTGCTCCTCATAGGGCATATAACCAATGCCCTTCTTAACCTCATTCAAGAAAGATTAAACCTAAGGTCAGGAGAACACAATGTAACCCTTTGTATACAGAAGATAATGATTTGATCTACTTACATAAAAAGAGGTGCAGGGCTGAAAGGGGAAGCCTGGCACGAGTGCTGCCCTCTTAAGACAGCCGTCCACTTGCTAGGGCTCGACTATCATTTAAGGTCAAGCCAGGGGCACAGATGTGTTCTGTTTCTTTCTTTCCCAACTCTTTCCATGTTCCAACCACAGAAACCATGACTCATTTCTTTCTCCCTGTTCCCAGAAACCTATTATTAAGAACCCTTTCCTGTAATATTAGATGGCCCACCTGCTTATGGTTTTGATTTGTCTTACACATGTTGAGTGTGGATTTTGAGCTTATAACCTGTTCAACCAGAAGAGTGGGGGGCGGCAGTATCAGCTCCCAAGTCCGTGCTGCATCCCTAGATGGTCAGTGTGTTGTTCAAATCAATAAAGTTGCTCTGGTTGAGAAAACTTGGTGTGTCCTGGGTGTTGGGTTTTCACCAGACCCCGCAACACGTCCAGCATCTGAGACTTGTGATGAAAGCATCCAGGCTCCAAGCCCACTCCTACCCCTGCAGCTCTGCCACCTGCAGCTCATGCAGCCTCTCTTGGACCGGCTCAACTCCAAGCATACAACTGTCTTTAGCTGGGGTCCCTAATCCTGTCATCTCCAACATCCTGGCATCTTCACTGCGACTTACACTCGACCTCTGTGTGCAGGGGGTGCCAACTGCACCATTATTGGGGGGAAAGTATTGTCCATAAGAGAGAAAATACGCAGAGGCATCTGGAAGAGTCCAGAGCAGAGAAAAAGATCAACAGACTGGACAGGGCAGAGCTATATGTGGGAAAAGAAGGAACAGCAAGGGATAGAGAACAGAGAGAGCATAATGAGAACAGCAGAGGCAGGGGGAATCCTGCCATCATAAAGAGAAGAAAGATCTGAGGACACAGAGGTAGAACTGACAAACACGGAGGGCTGCTTGCACATACCATTCACAAATAAAACTCAGCTCGGACATCTAGACATGCCCCAGTGCCGCACCTGAGCACTGAAACTCCTCCCAGCACTGCCTCTGGAAGGAGGAAGCCTGGGAAGGTGAGACGGGCTAGGACTAGGACGCTAACATGGACAGGGCACTATGTAACAGGTACTTGTGATTCTGAGGGGGCCTGGAGGCCACCACAGGCTTTGATAAGCTGATAAGTGCCACAGGTAGCCCTCTGTCTCCGGCCTTAGGTAGGAGAAATTACTTTTGGCATAATGCCCTTGGGCCATACTTGAGTCAGCCTGCCTGCCGGCCAAGCTTTCCTGGAGGAAACACCTCCCCAGGAGGTGGTTTTCAGAGGATCCCTTCAGTGGCATCCTCAATTTAGGCCCTCTCCTTTTAGGAGAATGTGCTTTGTAATAAACTGGACCCCTCACTTAAGGAGCGACTCTGCCCCTAGAGCACTTTTCCTATCGCCTCAGTGCAGAGCAGCTCTCCTTTAAATGGCGCTAATCTCTAACAATTGTAGCTCTTTTTCTCAGCATCTGCCTTAGAGCCTACAACTTTAAATTCCCTCCCTTTCCCACCAAGCCACACACCCTCCCCCCCAACCCCACCCTGCTCTGATGTCTCTCACAGTACTCTAGGATAAGAGCAGCAAGCAGTAACCTTGATATAGTCTGCATGCCGTCTAGAAGACATTACTGGACACTGAAACCAGGTCTCTGGAAGAGCAGCCAGTGTCTTAATCACTAATCCCCCTTTTCTGCCCCCATGGGGTCTTCAGATGTCCACCACACAAATTAGTCCATTACTGTTCAATTTAGTCTCACTCAAATTCTTAGGACAGAATGCAACCCAGTTCTTGGCCAGAATAGGCTATAAATGGACTCTAGCCCCATTTCAGAGAAGTTTTTGCCTCCCTCTGAAATCTCAGTAGCTATCTGCCTTCACTATCAGTGTTTCTCTCCCTTTCTAAGAATTTTTTTTTTTTTTTTTTTTTTTTTTGGAGACAGGGTTTCTCTGTGTAGCCCTGGCTGTCCTGGAACTCACTCTGTAGACCAGACTGGCCTCGAACTCAGAAATCTGCCTGCCTCTGCCTCCTAGAGTGCTGGGATTACAGGTGTGCACCACCACCGCCCGGCTAAGATTTATTTTTATTTTTTGCATATGTGTGTATGTCAATGAGTGTATACCATCTATGTGTGGGTGCCTGAAGAGGCCAGAAGAGGATGTTGGACTCCCTGGAGCTGGGGCTACAGGTGGTTATGAGTCTAGCCACTGTGGAAGTCAGTATAGAGGTTTCTCTAGAGACTAATGATAGATCTTCCATGTGATTCAGCTACACGATTCCTAGATTTTTACCTAAAGATTCCCATATCAGAGAGACATTTGAGCCTTAATATGTTTGCTGTTTCTTTAGCATTGTTCACATACAGCTATGGAACCAACACGGGTGTGAAACATTAGAGGAATGGATAAAGAAAACATGGCACACATAACAGAATTCTGCATGTGTGCGTGTACGTGTGTGTGTGTGTGTGTGTGTGTGTGTGTGTGTATACACACGTGCATGTGGAGGTCAGAGAACAACTTTCAGGAGTCAGTCCTCCAGTTCTCTCCTCCTACTAAATGGGTTCCAGGGCGCAAACTCAGATTTTCAGTATTGGCTGAAGTGCCTTTACCCACTGAGCCTAACTAACCCCACAGTGGAATTTTTCAGCTATAAAGAAGAATGACATTATGTCATTTGCAAGAAAATGGATGCAACTGGATATAATCATATCAAACAAATTACTCTCAAAAAGAAACATATTTTCTGGTTTGTCGTTCCTAAATTTTTATATAGATGCCTAAAATCATGTATAGAAATAAACTAGGAAGATAAAGGGGCTAGCAGGAGGGGAGGATTAGGCAGAGGCGACAGTACAATATATATGGCCGGGTCCAGCATGGCGGTGTAAGGGGCGGCGGGACAGAGTTCCCGCCTCTAGGGCATCACCTGGCTGTGGATCTCGTGTGCTGATGGTTATGGCTGCCCTGAAGCTGATCTGCTGTCTCTTTATTTTACTTTTAATTTCTCTTTCTGGGGAATATACCTCCCCCATTACTGAGAGCTAATCACTCCATAATAGATGAAACAGATGTGGTTCACAGGAATGGGGGTGGGTGGTCACGGGGCTGCGGGGAATGAGGGACAAACAGGCCTTCTGCTTGGACCTTAAGGCCACAGAAAAGATCTAGATAGCATTACAGAGGCCCTAAAAACCTAGATGTTCCTTTGTACAAACCACTCATTATGTGACTTGGCCTTAAACTTGGAATTATATGAGGAGACACATGTACCCTCTGGTCCAATGATCGCTGCATTAATTAGCCAGGGTGAACTTGTGTATATCAAGGACAGTTAAAATGGTCTCAAGAAGAAAAGGCATGGATAGGAAAAGAAGAAGGAATCTGTTATAAACAAGCAAATGATAGATGGGTTTATCTTATAGGAGGACGGCTTCTGTATGAGCCAGAGAAAAATAGCATGGGAGCTGGAGAGATGGTTTAGCGGTTAAGAGCCCTGGCTGCTCTTCCAGAGCTCCTGAGTTCAATTCCCAGCAACCACATGGTGGCTCACAACCATCTGTAATGGGACCCAATGTCCTCTTCTGGTGTCTGAAGATAGCAACAGTGTACTCATATACAATAAATAAATAAATAAATAAATAAATAAATAAATAAATTTTTTATTATTATTTGGTTTTTTGAGACAGGGTTTCTCTGTATAGCCCTGGCTGTCCTGGAACTCACTCTGTAGACTAGGCTGGCCTCGAACTCAGAAATCTGCCTAGTCTCCGCCTCCCAGAGTGCTGGGATTAAAGGCGAGCACCACCACTGCCCGGCTAATAAATCTTAAGAACTAGTATTAGAAGGTGAGTGTGGTTTAATAGGAAAGGACAGCGGGCTAGTGAACTAACATTTATGGAGAGATTGCTGATCTTGGACATGAGGCCATGGATTACTAGGATAAGGGAACAACGATGAGAGAATAAAATGATGACATTCAAGCAAATAAAAAGTTAGTACTCCGTTCTCACTACCTGAAGGACTGTAGAGGCCAATGCCTAGAGAGATATCGGAGAGAGCTAGCTGCTTTACGTGCAGACACTTTAAAACTTTGTAAGAAATCATTTTAACCTCAGTAGTCTATCACCTTTCTGTTCTCATATGAAAATAGACACTGTAGTGACTGCTGTACCAGGAAACCAAAAGCTATGCCCAGCTGCTCGTGAAGAACAGACTGTGTTCAAGCAATGAGGAAATGGAGGAAACCGAAAGAGAGCTGTGCCCTGCTGCCCGTGAAAAGCACACTGTGTTTAAGCGATAAGGAAATGTACTTTTGTTTTATGTTTGGTTTCTATTTCAAAGAATCGGGGCTTGGGGGTAATGATTCGGGACTATTGGAATTTATGTAACCACGGATTTTTTTTTTTTTTAAGAAAATGGTTAACAGTGGTAAAAAGATCTAACGAGGCCAAGCAGTGGTGGCGCACACCTTTAATCCCAGCACTTGGGAGGCAGAAGCAGGCGGATTTCTGAGTGCTAGGACAGCCAGGGCTACACAGAGAAACCCCGTCTGGAAAAAACAAAAAACAACAACAACAAAAGATCTAACGAATGTAACTTTAGTAAATAAAAGACTGGGCTCAGTTTCTCTGACCAATAGAGCAACGAGAGAACACAAGAACTGACAGCCTGCATCCACTACTGACTCAGATATTATTATATTATATTAGCACCACTACTCCTCACCCCTTTCTCAGGACCATCCTCACGCTGAGGCTGGACCTCGGCAATATACTTGTATGAAAACTTTAAAAATAAAAAATAAAAAGCACAACTCTAATCAGGAAAATAAGACGCAAAGCTGGGCGTGCACAGGTTTAAAATTTGAGGCCAGCCTGGGCTACATGGCAAATTCTAGGTGTACCCAAGCTACCCAGAAAACCCAATCTTAGGGAAAAGAAAAAAATCTGTTCCTGCTGATGCTCAAACCGGAAGTAACGGGACAGACGTGATAATTCCGTGACAATGTAACTGGAAACTCCAAGTACCAAGAACCAAGGAGGTTCCAGGAGCCCTAAAAGCTACTATGGGGGCGTGGCTAGCCAAGTGAGCCCCGCCCCCACACCCTCGCGGAGGGTCAAGCGCGCGCCCGCCAGGCTTCCGGACTCGCTCCCGCGCGGCCTGAGCCCCGCGACTGTCGGCCGTGGCGCGTCTCCCGACAAAGGGAGGCTGGAGCCCGGGAGTTGCCCATCCTCCTCCGAACCACACACGCGCCGACCGGGAGCAGCCCACAGGGACAGACTCCCAGAAGAGCTGAAGGCCCGACCCTACGGCCAGGGGTCGCCGCAGCACGCAATGCGCCGAAGTTGGGGCTCTCACCCCGGCGCAGACGCGACCCTCCTCCCAGGCCCGCGCACCATGGTCTTGCAGACCTACTTGGAGGGGTTTAGCTTCCACTCACGGTTCCGGGTCACAAGGCTCGCGGAGAAGGGGGCTCTGTCACCCACTCGCGACTGCAGGTGGGGGAAGGGCGACCGCTAGCGCTTTTGCGCAAGCGTGCAGCTTGTGAAGCGGGCGGCAGTTCCCAGAGTCGCGCTGTGACGCGAGTTTTAGGACTACAATTCCCATATGCCTCTGAGCCGTGCTGCTAGGAACTCTGGGAAGCCTACGCATTGTTATTTGGGTAGGGACCGTTTTTCCAAATTAACAGAGTGTGGGCTGTGTAGTGGTCTCAGAGGTGGTTGTGAGTACACTCCCTTTCATCTTCCTGTGCTATTAAAAACCTGGATTTGGAAATTTCACGAGTGACTGATTAAAACTCTCAAGTACAAAATATGTGCGTTAAAGCAAGTATCAACCTTAACCTCAATCGCGTTGGAAACGCACACCTTCCTGGGCGTGGTTAGTACACGCCTTTAATCCAAGCTAGTCGGGAAGTAGAAGCAAGCAGATCCCTGGGAGTTGGAGGACATAGTATCAGCCTAACGAAGGCTACAAAGATGAGACCCTGTGCTACACTCACCCAGACACATACATCACCACCACCATTTCCCGTAACCTCTCGGCTCTACAGTTATTTTTGGAAGCACTGGCACAAATAACCCCATGTCGTTGGTTTGAGACAAGGTCTTGTCACCATGCCTAGGCTGGCTTCAAACTAATGATCTTCCGGTTTCAGCTCCCTACCTCCTGGGATTACAGTGTTGGTTTCGGGGAAGCGTGGGGAGGAAGCTAAATAAACTCACTTCCGATACAGAAGCTTCAAAATGAAAGCTTTATTTTCCGTCTGGGGCAGCCGGTTCTGCATCTGAACCTCGTCCTCAAAGGGAAACTGTACAACGTTTTTGTAAAATGGGAACGAGGCGGAGGGGTAGGGGTGTCTTGCATTGACCAATCATATTTTGAAACAAGGAGTTAAAGGAAGTTAACATTGGTGACTGTGCCTTATCCTGGTCACCTGGTTTCAAGGTCCCGAGTCAGCTTTTGCAGGCAGGCTGCCTCCTGGACTCTGACCTGGAATCTAGAGTGATATGGGAACCAAGGTGCAGGCGAGCTGCACAGAGTCAATTTAAACCTTGACAGGAAATACACTATTTGTGTGCCTTAGTTAGATAACGGGATAATAGCAACTCCCCTTTTTACATCCTTTAGTGGTTAACGTGCAGATATGAAACACCTGAAGAAGCAGGATGGGGTTGGTTCTGGGGCCTGGGAACATGAATTCAGTTTTGGCCATGCCAACAGTATGGAACTCGTTTCTGAAATAGCTGGACTCATGAAATGTCTAACAGGTGAACGGTACCATGCTCGATATGGTTTTATTTCAGTTTTGACCATGTCTATGAACACTACATGTATATGGTGCACATAAAATCTTAAAAATTTGTAGTTGATAATTTTAAGTATATACAAAACTGTTTCTGAGACATGGGGATCAGGAAGGAAAGGGATAGGGCCAGAAGTGATCGCAGTGCTCAGAAGTAGAGCAGCAGGTGAAGGCCAATCCGGGCTATGGGAGACTGCCCCTCACATAGAAAGAAATGTTTCTAGTTTGAGGGTAATAACCCTGTAATCTCAGGTCTTGGGAGGCTGAGGCAGGGTTATTACTGTGAGTGTGATAACCAACCTGGGCTGTTATACAGTAAGTTCCAGACTAGCCTGGGCTATAGAGTTGAAGACCAATCTCAAACCCAGAGCTGGAACCTGCTTGAGGCATGTGCGACTTTAATCCCAGCACTCGGGAGGTAGACACCATTGAATCTCTGAATTTGATGCCATCTGGATTACATAGTGAGTTCCTGGACAGCCAGGGCCATGTAGATTCTTCCTCAAAAAACAAAGCACCAACAACAACAAAAACAGGGATGGAAAGGTGGTTCAGAGGGTGAAGGTGCTTAATGCCTTGAGTTACATCCCTGGGCCTCCACATGGTGGAGGAAGAGACCCAGTTCCCACAGTGGTCCCCTGACTTCCACATGCACACTGACACATTTGTGAGAGCATGTGTGTACATGCACACACATATTTTATTTATATCATTTATGTTTTATGAATATCATACAACTCTTTTTGGTTTTGTTTTGTTTTGCTTTGCTTTGTTTTGTTTTGTTTTTTTGAGACAGGGTTTCTCTGTGTAGCCCTGGCTGTCGCTGGAACTCACTCTGTAGACCAGGCTGTCCTGGAACTCAGAAATCTGCCTGCCTCTGCCTCCCAAGTGCTGGGATTACAGGTGTGCACCTCCACTGCCCAGCATACAATTCTTTTAAAAAGAGAATGTAACTCCTATTTCCGTTTGTATTTGTAAAACATTGGAAACAATCTAGGTCTTTTGATATTTGTGAATCAAATAAACTGTAGTAATATAGAAATAGAATTGGAAGAGATGCTAGAAAGGGATCTGTGCTCGGATGATGGAGATGTCTAATTCACTGCGAAATGAAAAAAGCAGGAAGTACAAGAGAATCTGACAAGTGTGGCCCTGTTTAAACCGGGAATGTAGTTCAGTAGAAGAACATTTGCTATCTTGTAAAGACCTTGGGCTTGATTTCCAGCAACACACACACACACACACACACACACACACACACACACACACCTACACAAAAAAAGAATGTGACCCTATATTTGTAAAAACTATGCATATTTTGAAATGAAACTAGAAAACACAAAATGTTCTCTCTTCCCCCCCCCTCCCAGCCTCCCCCCTTATGAGACCACCACCAAATGAGCAGTCACTGGGTGAGAAGTTCCTAAAGAATTTGCAAAACTCAAAGCAATTTTTTTTCATCATTTTCTCTAGGGAGGGAGAGTGCAAAGGAAAGTTTTGAAAACACAGTGCATGTTTTGCTAAAATACATTTTTTCTCGCTTTTCTTTCTTAGGTTTTGAGATGGTCTCACATATTGAAGATAGACCTTGAAGTTGGTACCCAGGAGCGGGGATACTCACTCACTATGTAGCTCAGAACAGCCTTGGACTTCTGACCCTCCTGCCTCTGCCTCTTGAACGCTGGGATTGGAGGTGTGCACCACCAGACCAGCTTTACGTGGTTCAGGGGATAGAACTTAGAGCTTTGAGTGAGCATGCTACCGATTGGACGGCATCTGATGCCTGAAATAGGACTTTAATTTCATTTACTTCCCACTGAGCGCTCAGGACTCTCCTGTCAGGCACCCACACTGGATACTAGCGGTTGTGTAGCATCCTCAGAATGCTGCCCTATGCCACTGAAATCAACACACTCTCCCCTGCTGCACTGAAATGTGCTTGGATGTACGTAGTGGCAGGGTCAGCGTGTGTGCAGACACTGTAATCGTGAAAGCGGCGATGACTAAGAATGGAGCAAGTGCCCCAAGGCGGCAACAATACTGTGGGCTGCTCATGGGTTAGTGACAAAAAGTTAATTTCTATGTACTCCCTCAATCACATCTCTAAACTACCGCAGACCCAAGTGTGGTGGCACACACCTTTGACCCCAGTACTCTGCCAGTTCCAAGCCACCCAGAGCTACATAGTGAGATCCTGCCTCACAAACAAAATAAACAAAACAGAAAACAACCAACCAAAACCCACCACAACCAAGAGCTTTCTTACCGTATTTAGATTCCTTGGTCTTGCAGTAAATAGATGATTTAGCAGTTAAGATCAGGTACTGTTCTGGCAGAGGACCCAGCACTAATGTTCAAGGACTCACAACCACCTTGTAACTCCAGCTCCGGGATTTGATGCCCTCCTCTGACATCCATGATCATCCGGATCCGTGCGTGCATACACACAGACAGAAATGAGTAAACTTAATCTTTTGGGGCTGGAGACATGCTTGAATGATTTAAAGCACTTGCTGGTTTCACGGAGGACCCAGAGGACCCGAGTTCAGCTCCCAGCTCCCACACAGTAGCTAACAGCTGTCTGTAACACCAGTTCCAGAGGATCTGACGCCTTATCCTGGTCTCCTTGGGCATTATGTCCCCATGGTGCACAGACATACGTGAAGGCAAAGCATTCATATGTTAAATAAAAAAAAAAAACCTAAATGTTTATTAAGTGTTTTAAAAATTAAATATTTATTTAAGGTTCTTGGTCTTACACTTTGACTTATACCATCACAGTCAGATCATTTGAAAATGATCATCAAACCGTTTAGAGCCTCTATGTGCCTGCACTTTTTATTATACAGCATCAAACCCCCACACGGATCCCACTGGTGTTGTTCTCATCAATTCTGGTCAAGTATCCAGAAGCAGGACAGGCTTTTGTCAAAATTCTGTTTAATGTAAAAGCTCATTTTATCATTAAGCAACGAAATCAGCTGTTTTCCTGCAAGTGACAGTTCCCTTCATTTATTAAGAAACACTTCAAAACGCCGGGCGTGGTGGTGCACGCCTGTAATCCCAGCACTTGGGAGGCAGAGGCAGGTAGATTTTCTGAGTTCGAGGCCAGCCGAGTTTGCAGAGTGAGTTCCAGGACAGCCAGGACTACACAGAAAAACCCTGTCTTGAAAAACCAAAAAAAAAAAAAAAAAAAAAAAAAGAAACACTTCAAAAAAAAAACACAGGATAGCCAACATTCCCTCACTAGTCATTCTTTACGTCAGGTCAGGATGGTGTTTCTGGGTTGGAGATATGGCTCCATGGTTTGTGAAGAGCCTTTACTGTGTGAGCACCAGGATCTGAATTGGAATCCCAGAACCCGTGTGATCCTGGACAGTGTCTGGCACATCTGTAGCCCCAGTGTGCCAACAATGAACGGGAAGTAGAGAAACAAGAATCCTCGGGAGCTTCCGGGTTACCAAGCCTGGTGTACCCAGCAGTGAACAAGAACCCCTATCTCAACAGGGTGGGAACTGAGGACCAACACCCAAGATTGCCCTCTGACCACCATGTGCTTGCCGGAGCAGGTATACACCCACAGTCTACACACAATCCCATATTTGAATGCTTAGTCATCAGGCAGTGAATCTCTTTGATAGGATTAGGAGGCATGGTCTTGTTGGAGGAAAGTGGTTCATCAGCTGGGTGCTGGAGGTGCACGCCTTTGACCCCAGCACTTAGGAGGCAGAGGCAGGCAGATTTCTGAGTTTGAGGCCAGTCTGGTCTACAGAGTTCCAGGACAGCCAGGGCTACACAGAGAAACCCTGTCTCAAAAAAAC
The DNA here is from genome assembly GCA_964023405.1 of Apodemus agrarius. NCBI lineage: Eukaryota > Metazoa > Chordata > Mammalia > Rodentia > Muridae > Apodemus > Apodemus agrarius. The sequence continues at coordinate 17,952,975 of OZ030024.1, forward strand.
CAAAAACAACAACAACAACAACAAAAAAGTAGTTCATTAAGCCTAGAGTTTCTCTGTCTCTCTGTCTCTCTCTCTGTCTCTGTCTCTCTCTCTGTCTCTCTCTGTCTCTCTCTCTCTCTCTCTCTCTCTCTCTCTCTCTCTCTCTCTCTCTCTCTCCTATTGATCAGGATGGAGTTCTCAGCTACTTCTCCAGAAGCACACCTACTTCCATGATTCCTGCCATGATGATAGTGGACTAAACCTCTGAAACTATAAGCAAGTTTGCAATTAAATGCTTTCTCTTATAATAGTCGCCTTGATCATGCTGTCTCTTCACAGTAACAGAACAGACACTTAGAAACACACACACACACACACACACACACACACACACACACAAATATATGCACACACGGGCATGAATCTATGCACACAGAGAACACACAGAGAGAATGGGTTTCATAAGAAAAGTAGAGCATTTATGTCTCTTGCTTCCTGAATGTGGATGTAACATGATCAGCCGCCTCATACTCTCGCCGTCATGCCTTCCCCGCCATGATGCACTGTTCCCTCAAACTGTGAGCTGAAAGGAGCCTTTCTTTCCATAAGAATACCTAGGAAGGGTGTTATTATTGTAGTAAATCTAACCATGTAGTCCTTTGGAACTGGTTTGTGTGAGGAATACAGAAGCTGCAGGCTGGAGAAACTCTGGATCAGTAAGCAGAGGTTAGGCCATTCTGGTGGGATCTCAGAAGACTAGAACGCCAAAGGGAATGTGATTAGTGGAGGCCTGGCTCGTGAACTTTCATAGGACACAGGACTCTGTCAGGAACTGGGAGGAAGCCATTTGTATTGCATTCTGGCAAAAAGTCAGGTTGCATTTTGCCTATGTGCTGAGAGCTTGGGTGAAACTAAATTTTTTTGTTTTTTGTTTTTTGTTTTTTGTTTTTCGAGACAGGGTTTCTCTATGTAGCCCTGGCTGTCCTGGAACTCACTCTGTAGACCAGGCTGGCCTCGAACTCAGAAATCTTCCTGCCTCTGCCTCCCAAGTGCTGGGATTACAGGCGTGCGCCACCACGCCCGGCTTGAAACTAAATTTTAAAGTAATGGATGAATTTGTTTGGTGGAAGAAATTTAAGGCAGGACAGCATTCAGACTATAGTGTGGTTATTACTCGATGCTCTTGCTCAGATACACAGAGAGACCAGAAAGAGGGAAAATGCACTCACTGTCTGATGAGAAAGGACTGAGAGCAAATTTAAAGCCACGGACAAGGAGGTCATAGACAAAGCATCTGAAACTGTTAGAGACATTAGTGCCATCAGGTGCAAACCTCTTGCTCTGTACTGGGATAATAGGTAAGGCTTGCTGAAGGCTCAACCCCACCCATCTAAGGCTCCAACTTATGAAGACACAGAGTCTAAACTTACTACGTCAGCCTGGAGGGGTCATAGAGGATGATGCAACTGCGCTCCCAGGGGACAAGACATCTCAAGCTGGAAACAGAACTTGGGCATGTCTTCCACATGGTGCTGGTTTTTAAGACAAATAAGGGGGCCATAGAGCCTTATACCAAGGTTCTAGAAAGCTGCCTAGGCCATTTGACTGCGGTAGAGTCAGGTTCTTTGTAGAGAGGCTCTGAGAGACCACCGGGTGAAGGTCTGAAGGTGAAGCCTGACAGTGTAGTGGGGGCTCCAGGATGTTGAAGATGGCAGGACCTTGGGACAGCTGCTGAGAAAGTCTGCAGGCATGGAGTAGAGCCCGCCCAAGCCAGAGGGAATCTTCCCTTCAGGCAGTAGAACTGTGTAAAGGGGCAGAGCTGCCCAAGGCTGTGACAGTCCAGACTATTCCATCATGAGTCCCAGATGCCAGACATGGAGTTGCAGGGTTTGGTGTTCGCTCTGCTGGGTTTTGATCTTGCTTTAGAAAACATTTCCTTGCTGTCATTCCATTCTTTCATTCTGGACTGGAAATGTTTACTGCACGTCCATGTCATTGTTCACTGGAAGTATGTAGATGGTCTTATTTCATATGGACTCCTAGTTAAAATTGCCTTGACTTCAGAAAAGACCTTAGAGCTCTTGAACAATTCTGGAACTGTTAAGACTTTGGGGACTTTAAAGATTGGCTAAATGAATTTTGCATTATGAGATGAACATGAACCTTTAGAGGTCATAAAACTGAAATTATTTAAAAGTGATGTGTGTAAACGTCCTTACGGGAATGAAGATACTATAAATAGATATGGTGTCCCTCCCTTTCGGCTGTCCGGCTATTGAGACAATGGACCTCAAGCTGGAAAGAGGAAAAGGCTAGGGTTTTGGTGCAAATCAGAGGCAGAGTTTGTCTCCAAGAAAGAGTTTTCACAAAATACTGACTTATCAGACCAGTTTGCAGGAGAGACTGAACTGAGACAATGAAGGTGGGTGGGACCACACCTCAACTAGGAGTGAGTAGTTTATTCTCACCTTAACTTCTGCTTAAACCTCCTGTTAGAACCTAAAGATAAACTGGAAGTGGGTGGGTGGGTAGGCCTCTTGGCTCCTCTTTCTTCCTTCCTTCCTTCCTTCCTTCCTTCCTTCCTTCCTTCCTTCCTTCCTTCCTTCTTTCCTCCCTTCCTTCCTTCCTTCCTTCCTTCCTCCTTCCTTCCTTTCCTTCCTTCCTTCTTCCTTCCTTCCTTCCTTCCTTCCTTCCTTCCTTTCTTTTTCTTCTTTCTTTCTTTCTTTCATTTATTTATTTATTTATTTTTGGTTTTTCGAGACAGGATTTCTCTGTGTAGCCCTGGCTGTCCTGGAACTCACTCTGTAGACCAGGCTGGCCTCGAACTCAGAAATCTTCCTGCCTCTGCCTCCCAAGCGCTGGGGTTAAAGGTGTGTGCCACCACCGCCCGGCTTGGTTCCTCTTTCTAATATGGTCATATTTCATAAATCTGCTTTTCAGTACTCTTTGTTTGCTGAAGTGGCCTGTTGGCAGTGGATGACTCAGCCTGGCTTGTTAGGTGATGCCAGGGGTTGGGCTCTGACCCTAACAACTCCAAGTCACAGTTTAAGTGACTGAACCAGGAAGATAGACACTTGTGGTTTGTCTGTTTCAGCCACTTGGAACAAACTGACCTGAGGTGAAGAAGACAGAAGGATCCCACGCAGCTCCTGGGGCCGTTTCATTCCTCAGACTTTTTCTTTCCTTCCCATGTCAGGAGGCCATCAGTTGCTTTTATTGGATAAAGCTAGAGAAATGAGTATCTGGACTTGGTTTGGATTTCAAAAAATGTTGACCCTTAGTGAGCTTCTTGTCAGTGCCCCCCAGGCTTTGACTTCCTGTTGGTTTGGGGCTCCTTTGAGCTATTTGGGTTCATTTTGAACCATTTTGGTAACTACTGTTTGGCGACTGGCTTTGTCTTTTAGAACTCTGAGCTGTTTGAGGTGTGTTGAATGATTTGGAATATTATGCCATTGTATGACAGGACTCGACCCATTTGGAAATTTGGGAGCATCTCCCTTGAGGCAATTATGGTTCTATTCATCACTTGAAAGAAATGAGGTGTTAAGGAGATCTTTCCTGTGATTTGTATAATCATAAAGACTGCTCTATCTTTTATTATATTGGTGCCCCCTAGGGAGAATTTTGATCAGAGTTTTGTATGCTCATGATGGTCTTAAGGCAGTGTGAGGCAAGACAATCTGTTCCTAGAATTCCTGAAAATAACTGAGTTGTAAATCTCTGGCTACTTCATCTTTGCATTTCTGTAAAAAAAATAGATTTATTTTTATTTTCTGTGTATGAGTATTTTGCTTGCATGTATGTTTGTGCACCATGTATATATAGTATCTGTGGAGGCCCTAAGAGGGTACTGTGTCCCCTGGAACCAGTTAGAAGTGGTTGTGAACCATCATACAGAGGCTTGGAAATAGGCCTGTGTCCTGTACAAGAGCAGCATGTATTCTTTTTTTTTTTTTTTTTTTTTTTTTTTTGGTTTTTCGAGACAGAGTTTCTCTGTGTAGTCCTGGCTGTCCTGGAACTCACTCTGTAGACCAGGCTGGCCTCGAACTCAGAAATCTGCCTGCCTCTGCCTCCCAGAGTGCTGGGATTACAGGCGTGCACCACCACACCCGACTTGAGCAGCATGTATTCTTAACTGCCAAGCCACATCTCTGGCCCCTCAGTTTTGCATTTCTGTTTTCAAGTTATTTGTGCTAAAATTATGATTCTCATCATGCCTAATTTAAGCTATGTGGGTTTGGTGCCAGCACCTTATGGGCAGAGCCATTTCTCTAACCCCCTAACCCCCCCCCCACTCTCTTTATGCAAAGACATTCTCTAATACTGTGTATTTAGGCAGTGCTTCCTAACAATGAAAAAGTATTAACATTTGTACTGGCTGGTTTTGTGTCGACTTGACACAAGCTAGAGTTATCACAGAGAAAGGAGCTTCAGTTGGGGAAGTACCTCCATGAGATCCAGCTCTAAGGCATTTTCTCAAATAGTGATCAAGTGGGGAGGGCCCCTTGTGGGTGGTAGTTTGGGGTTTTATAAGAAACCAAGCTGAGCAAGCCAGTAAGAAACATCCCTCCATGGCCTCTGCATCAGCTCCTGCTTCCTGACCTGCTGGTGTTCCAGTCCTGACCTCCTTTGGTGATGAACAGCAATTTGGAAGTATACGCTGAATAAACCTTTTCCTCCCCAACTTGCCTCTTGGTCATGATGTTTGTGCAGGAATAGAAACCCTGACTAAAGGCTGGAGAGATGGCTCAGCGGTTAAGAGCACTGACTGCTCTTCTAGAGGTCCTGAGTTCAATTCCCAGCAACCACATGGTGGCTCACAACCAGCTGTAATGGGATCTGATGCCCTTCTCTGGTGTGTCTGAAGACAACTACAGTGTGCTCATACATAAAATAAATAAATCTTAAAAAAAAAAAAAAGAAACCTTGACTAAGACAACATTGGTCACCCAAGGAGTACATCTTTAAATAAGTACTTAATTTTTAGTTCTCATTGGTTGTATTAGAAAATACCCTATATATTACTCCTCCTTCCAAGCCCCCTTTGAGACATGATCTCTTTACATAGACTTGGCTGTCTTGGAATTCACCATGTAGACCAGACTGGCCTTGAACTCATAAAGATTCTCCTGCTTCTGCCACTGGAGGGCTGGGATTAAAGGTTTGCACTACTGAACTTGAACTATGTTTTTGAGTTCTGAAGATATTACCCACAGAACAAATAGGGTGGGTTCTAGGGATATCTGATGTAAATATCACTCCTCCCATACCCCTCAGTTGCTTAAAATTAACCATCAAGGATATTATTGGCATTAACGCCTTGACAGCCGTCTTAGTTACTTTTCTATTGCTGTGCTGAGATACCATAGCCAAGGCAACTTATAACAAAAAGTTTATTTTTTTATATTTATTTATTTATTTATTTATTTATTTATTTATTTATTTTTGAGGGCTTTTTTGGATTTGTTTTTTTTCGACTCAGGGTTTCTCTGTATAGCCCTGGCTGTCCTGGAACTCACTCTGTAGACCAGGCTGGCCTCGAGCTCAGAAATCCACCTGCCTCTGCTTCCCAGAGTGCTGGGGTTACAGGCGTGTGCCACCACCGCCCAGCACAAAAAAAGAGTTTATTGGAGGATTATATTTAGAGGATATGTTCACGGCCCACATAGCAGAGAGCATGGCAGTCAGCAGGCAGGCATGTCGCCTCCTCCAACGAAGCCACACCTCTTAGTCCTTCCCAAACAGTTCCATCAGCAAGGGAATTGAGCCTTCAAATAGATGAGCCTGAGCGGTCATTCTCCTTCAAATCACCACAACCTCTGACACCTCAGCCTTTTGTCCTAAACAAGGGGACCAGATTAGACCCAGCAGAACAGATCTCATCCTTGTGCTGAGACCAAGCCATCGGACCATCAGTGATGTCTTCAGAGAACACTGTTCAGAGACAAGGGAGGAAAAGTCAAAATTGAAATGAAGTCACATTGGGCACAGTAGTGCTTGCCTGTGATCCCAATGCTTGGGAGCCTGAGGCAGGGGGATTGGGATTTTTGAGACCAGCTTGAGTTTTGTAGCAAGACTCTTTCAAAGGAACAAAAAAATGCCCACCTTTCAAGAGTAACTAAAGCTGAGAGGAAAATGACTTGTATACTCAGCTACCTGACATTAACTGATTAACTGAATGTCTTTGGACCTTGATCTCTGCTTATATTCTGTTTGTGATACTTACATCAGGCACAGGCATATTATACCTCAGAAGTGAGGTATAAAAACAAAGAGTGAGCCGGGCGGTGGTAGCGCACGCCTTTAATCCCAGCACTTGGGAGGCAGAGGCAGGGGGATTTCTGAGTTCCAGGCCAGCCTGGTCTACAGAGTGAGTTCCAGGACAGCCAGGGCTACACAGAGAAACCCTGTCTCGAAAAAACAAAACAAAACAAAAACAAAAAAGAGTGAGCCGGGCGGTGGTGGCGCACGCCTGTAATCCCAGCACTCTGGGAGGCAGAGGCAGGCGGAGTTCTGAGTTCAAGGCCAAGCCTGGTCTACAGAGTGAGTTCCAGGACAGCCAGGGCTATACAGAGAAACCCTGTCTCGAAAAAACCAAATCCAAAAAACAAAAAACAAAACAAAACAAAACAAAAAGAGTGAGAACATAGCCATCTTGGTAGTGATGAAGGTGTTCTAAAGGGAGACCTCTGCCTCTCTACCTTTGCTTATCAGGGTATGAGTAGGCTGGGTGTTGCATACCCTGGAAGAGCCACACCCTGGAAGAGCCTCTGGGAGTTTCCCTTGTCATGGCCTCTGACCTCCACATGTTCCTGATTATGGACCCCAAGAAATCAGAATTTCCCTGGGAATGTCATAATGGGAAATGTCAAAAGGGAAAAGCCAGCTATCAGTCAGACCAGGGAGCCTGTTTTTTTTTTTTTTGTTTTTGTTTTTGTTTTGTTTTTCTTTTTCTTTTCTGTCATAGTACTAGAAAAGAAACTAATACACAGGGCCAAAATGGAGTCACTCGCACTAAATGCCACACAATCCAAACAAAACCTTAAGGAAGCATGCAGATCCAATCAGGTTAAGTTTCCTGAAAACTGGAAATTCCAGTTTGAGTCATTTTGAGGGGAAAAATCCCTGAAAAGAAGGTGTTTGTGGGAAGTGTGTGGGATGGTTCATGAGAACAAAGTGTAACAGTGCGCGAACTGTGACACCAGCGCTTGTGTGTACCAAGACATCAACAAAGTGTCCTTACAGAAAGGCCTGCCTGACCTCAACCCATCAGTTTCTCGCCGTTCTTTCTTTGGTCCCGTTTTATAAAACCCGCTGTTCACTGGGAGCTTTTGTTCAATTCTGTTACTTGGGGGGGGGGGTACCCCAACCCTAGAAGATGGAATAGAAGACAATTAGATCTATAACTAAATTTGTTATTTTAAAGATTTATCTTTAGTGTATGTGTATGAGTGTTTTGTGTGCCCACAGAGGCCAGAACAGAGTGTTGGATCCTCTTTGGGATTTAAGTTACGGATGGTTGAATCAGCGTGTGGCTGCTAGGAATTGAACCCGGGTCCTCTGCAAGAGCAATCAGCGCCCTTAACCCTGATGCCATCTCTCCACCACCCCCAGCCCCTATAACTAAATTTGTAATTTTGTCTTGTTTTGTTTTTATAGCTCAGTCTGGCTTCAACTCACCACCATCCTAACTCTGCCTCCCTGTGTGGGATTATAGGTGTATACCACAAGGCCCGGCATGGCTGTCTCTTTTGACATGTCCATCCAAACGTGGTAGGGTGAAGTAAGAGAGAGGCAGCTCCACAAAGTTGCTTTCTGATCTCCGTGTGTGTGTGCACAGTGGCACGGATGCTCCTCCATCACGCACACATACACAATAAAACTAAATAAAAACTAAATAAACTAGGAGTTTGTATTCCTGACTCCAAGGGAGAAAGAGTCATTGGCGGGTAGCTGATCTCAACGCAAAGGCTCTTCTGGAACTGCTGTGGGAGTGGCTTGGAACCAGCATGGCAGCCACCTTGCTCCAGGATGGTCTTGGAAGTAATCTCCTCCTTCACTGCCTCTCCTCAGCAGTTCCCTGGGAGGAGGCCTTTCTGGGGCACTGCACTGTGCTATCCTCTTTTGTGCGGGAAGGGCCTCTGGAGTTTCCCTCCTTGTGGTCCTGGTGGCAGTCTATTCTGTGACAAGCTGCTGAGGCTTGCGGGGTGAGGAAGAATCTACCTGACAGGGAGTCGGGGGTGATGAGTCCAGGTGTAGGGCACGATGTACCTGCGAGCCTGGCCTGAGCTCTGGGAATGGAAAGGAAAACCGCAGTTTAGAGGTCAAAGAGGAGGCTGGGAGGAAGTGCGGCAGACGGAGAAGTCTGTGGGCCTCCGTACAAGATGTTTGTTTGAAGGGCTTCAGGGAGCAGTTAGTTGACTTTTAAGACATGAAGTACCTGCTGTCCTTCTTTTCCAGATCTGCTGAGGCCACCTTAAATCGGCTCCACCTTAAGCAGGCTCCACCCAGTGCAGTCATTGGGCCCCGGTAGAGACAGACTGGCTGACAAGGCCTCCTCCCCGCCTAGTTGCTCTCAGCCGCGGTCTGACTATGGCCATGCTCCTCCGGGTGGCAACCCAGAGGTTGTCTCCCTGGAGGGGTTTCTGCTCCAGGGGGTCGCAGGTATAAGTCTATGTGTGGATGGGGTCCTGGAGGGTGGAGAGCCTGACCTGACGTTCTGGAGGTTCTGTGACGTCATCTTGCCGGCTGCCCAGCCCCCAGTTCTTCCCCCCACAGCCACAGGGCAGGTCTGTGGCTCCCTCCCACGGTAGTTCTGATGACCCTTGCACTGTTTCTCCCCTGCAGGGTGGACTCAGCCAGGACTTTGTAGAGGCTCTGAGGGCAGTTGTAGGGAGCCCCCACGTGTCCACTGCTGCTGCAGTCCGAGAGCATCACGGGCATGATGAGTCGATGCACAGGTATCAGAAGGGACTGAGGGTCCTGGGCTGTCCCTGTCTCTCTGGCCACCTGTTTGGAGTGCTCTGGCATTCTCCTTACACAGAGAGGTGCTCTCTGCGCTGGTCTGCTGAGGTCCCTGTCCCCAAACCATTCCAGGTTCCTGGAAAAGAGAGGGTGAGAGGCTTCCATACCTTTTTCAAACCCCTGAGGCCTGACTGCTTCTAGGTGTCAACCTCCTGACGCTGTGGTGTGGCCTCAGAACGTGGACCAGGTCAGCCGGCTGGCAAGCCTGTGCTACAATCAAGGTGTTCCCATCATCCCCTTTGGCACAGGCACCGGTGTTGAGGGGGGAGTGTGTGCTGTGCAGGTATGGTGGGGTGCCCTGGGTCTGGTTCCATCTCACATGACACAATCACAGCTATCTTCACCTGCCGCCTCAGAGCTCTGGTGTGGCTGCTGCTGGGGGCCTTAGCCAAAATATGATGAGTCAATGCACAGGTCTCAGAAGGAAGCAGCTAGGGGCTGCTTCTGGCCTAGAGACCTAGGCTGGGCAGCCTTTTTTTTTTTTTTTTTTTTTTTTTTGGCACCTTTGCTACCAGGGTGGAGTGTGCATCAACCTGACCCACATGGACCAGATCATGGAGCTGAATACGGAAGACTTCTCGGTGGTGGTGGAGCCTGGCGTCACCCGTAAAGCTCTCAATACCCACCTGCGTGACAGTGGCCTTTGGTTTCCTGTTGGTAGGCCTTGGTCTACCCACTCTGCCAGCGGACCGAGGGCTTGGGGGTGCAGTTCGAGGGGCTTCATGGGACCTCCATCTTTTGCACAAGAGGGAAAGGGCCTCCCCCCAGTTGCCCTCTCCAGCATGTCATTCTCTAGACCCAGGTGCGGATGCTTCGCTGTGTGGCATGGCGGCCACCGGGGCCTCCGGCACCAATGCCGTGCGCTATGGGACCATGCGGGACAATGTCATCAACCTGGAGGTGGTGCTGCCTGACGGCAGGGTGCTTCACACCGCAGGCCGGGGCCGCCATTATAGGTGAGCCCTGCCTGACCTAGGTGCAGGGCCTCCTGGATAGGTGACACTCAGGAGGGCCCTGGCACTCTGTATGGAGGGTTGGCGGCGAATGTGCTGGAGTCGGCTCTCCCTGTGCAAGGCCTCCCTGGGCCATTAACCAACACTGATGACTATCAGGGCTGCAGGAGTCCAGACCAAACCCGTTTTCTAGTTTTGGTGACTTCTGGACAGTAGTCACTCACGCGGCCTGGGCATTCACCTTCCTTATATATATGTCCCCGGGCCCAGGAAGAGTGCAGCTGGCTACAATCTCACAGGACTCTTTGTGGGCTCTGAGGGAACTCTGGGCATCATCACATCCGCCACCCTGCGTCTACACCCTGCGCCCGAAGCCACAGTGGCTGCCACCTGTGCGTTCCCCAGTGTCCAAGCCGCTGTGGACAGCACAGTTCAGATTCTCCAGGCTGCAGTGCCTGTGGCCCGCATTGGTGAGCCGGGGGTGGGGGTGGGGGTGGGGTAGGTGGGTGGGGTGGAGTGGGGTGGGCTCCAGAGAGAAGGCCCCCTTGGAAGGCCAGGCCTCCCTCACCTGACCAGCCCCTCTCCCTGGGTCCAGAGTTCCTGGATGATGTCATGATGGATGCCTGCAACAGACACAGCAAACTTAACTGCCCCGTGGCCCCCACACTTTTCCTGGAGTTCCACGGTTCCCAGCAGGCACTGGCAGAGCAGCTGCAGCGCACAGGTGTGCTGGGGGACATGGCACCGTGAGGTCTGGGCTGTCCCAGCGGAGGGAGGGCTAAGGCTCAGCCTTTCTGTGCCGACTGCAGAGGCAATCACTCAGGACAATGGTGGCTCTCACTTCTCCTGGGCCAAGGAGGCCGAAAAGCGCAACGAGCTTTGGGCAGCGCGACACAATGCTTGGTATGCAGTCTTGGCCCTGTGTCCAGGAAGTAAGGTGAGCTGGGGCTGGGGTGGAGGTGGGAGGAGGACAAGGGGCTATAGACCACCGCACCCAGAGAGTCTAAGAGGGAGAACTGTTAAGATGCCCCGAACTTGGGAGTTCATGAGTCAGTCTCAGGTGCAGTGTTGAGCGCTCAGGAATTCTAAACTCAGAGGAAAGATGACCTCCTGGGGAAGAGATGGAGAGGAAGGAGGCAGTCTAGCCAGAAGAGAAAGAAGGCTGGGCAGATTATGCAGCAGAAGTGTGGGCTGCTGGGAACCTGCACGCGGTCCAGGCTTAGATTGCGGGAGTAGTGAGGCTAGAGGAGGGTGTTACACTCCATGACGTTGGGATCCCCTGGATTGGGCCTAAGTCTGAGCCACGGTGATCCCTTACCTTTGGGTAGGCGGTGGATGACGTGGGGAATCACACGAGCTTGCCTTCCGATGCAGGCCTATTCCACGGATGTGTGTGTGCCCATCTCCCGGTTGCCAGAGATCTTAGTAGAGACCAAGGAGGAGCTTAAGGCCTCAAAACTCACAGGTTTTGCTCTGCATCATTGCTGTTTGGGAGGTGCTGGGGTTAGCCCAGGCTTGGACACGGAGGCCAGAGGTGACATTTACTGTTCTCTGGGCCTCTAGGAGCCATTGTTGGGCACGTGGGTGATGGTAACTTTCACTGCATCCTGCTGGTTGACCCAGATGACATGGAGGAGCAGAGCAGGGTCAAGGCCTTTGCAGAAAATCTGGGCAGGTGAGGACTGTGCCAGGGAGGGGTGGGATCTGGGGAGGGCAGAGGCTGAGGGAGAAGCTGCTGAGGATTCCTTCAATTGGCTTCCTAGGCGTGCCTTGGCACTCCACGGGACATGCACCGGAGAACATGGCATCGGCCTAGGCAAGCGGCAGCTGCTCCAAGAGGAAGTGGGCCCCGTGGGCGTGGAGACCATGCGGCAGCTCAAAGTCACGCTGGATCCCCGGGGGCTCATGAACCCAGGCAAAGTGCTATAAGGAACTTGGCCCGCAGAGCCCCAGCTCTCCCCCCCCCCCCCGCAACAGAACGGCTGATGCTATCCATGCCTGCCAGGTAGCCCTCTGTAGCTGGGGCTCAAGACGGAGGTGAGGAAGATGGACTCACCCACAGAAAGCTACTACGCTTGTTTTTTAGGAGCCTTTTACTCCAGTAAAAAAACCCAGGGTGTTTCCCAGTGGACTTTCTTCCTGGCTGGCAGAGGTGGTGTGGGTCTATTCCAAGCTCAGATCAGATCCTCTGGGGGGAGAGGGGGGCTGTCTCCTGCTGGTGGCCAGCATCATCATGATGTATATAGATAGTCATAGGAGCATCCCTTTCCTTATAAAGGGAAGAGCGTTCCATTCCACATTGTTGGGCCTTCTCCTTGTCTTTACACACACACACACACACACACACACACACACACACACACCCGCCCCACGGCGCCCCCCCCCCAAATGTGAACCCTTTTTGCAGCTGACCTTGGGCTAATGAGCCGTCTGTTTTGGGCCTGTCCCCAGACTTAACACTAGCCTGGGGGAGAGGGCCGGAGTCCAAGCTTTGGAAGGAAGCCAGTCCAGCCCCTCTGCTTTTGCACACCTGAGGCAAAAGACAATGCCTGTGGTGGAGGTCACCTGACAAGTTTCCCCACCAGGAAACTGAAGCACCTTCTTCAAGCTGTTATGGAGGACATTAATACAGGTGACATAATCCACTGTGTCCCAACCCCCCCTCCATGGCATAATGCACTATCCACCAGCGTTTACTTCTGAAGTCAGGGTCTTGCCCACTTTGGGGCCTGGCAGTTTTGAGACTCCTGTCTGGAGGTACTTGGCAGTTATTCCCCAGAAGTCCACGAGAGGGCGCGCAACACCAGACACACGGCAGACACTTTCTGGACTTTTTACCCCTTGTGGGTCCCAGTCACCTGTAGTACGATCTTCTCTACTTTCCGAGGTTGGAAAGACAGGTGGAAACAGCAGCCTCTCGCCCTCGCCCTGTCACTTTCTCAGTCTAACTTGAGGTCTTAGGATTCCTTCTCCATAATTCTGACTCATGATCCTTTCGCTCACTTTCAAACTACTTCAGATGAAGAAACCCAGACACCAGTCCCGCACTCGCCAGGGAGAAATACCACTACTGAACCCCCTCACCCCCAGACAGACTGCTCACCCCTCCCTCAAGCCCTCCCAAGTTGAGTACTACTGGACAGGGCTCCTACATACCCCCCTCCCCCCCAAATAACGGGCAACTCAATAGACAGCCATTTCCCCAGTTTCTTTTATTAAAGAAAATCCCAAATATACAGAAAAGTTGAAAGAACAAATACACTATTCAGTCGTTGAAGATTCAACAATGGACATTTTTGCCTTATTTGCTTTGTATATTTTGGGGGAGGGGAAACCATATGAGATTAGATTATACATTTCTTGAAATCATTCAACTACATATTTCATTCACTGTCTCCTAAGAAGGACATTTCTCCTATGAGTTTCAACACTATTAAATGGCTTAGATGGGTGTTTTTTCAAAAGGGGCTCCTGGAGCTCTCAGAAGGCTTTCTGGGCTCCTCAGAGCGAAGGGGAAGAACCCATCTCTCGGCTCTTCCGTGTTTGCTTCCTTCTCAGAAAGGCAGAGTAGGAACAACACAGGATTCTAGAGGGCTGTCTGGATGGAAGGTGACACCCAAGTGCCACCTGGGAAGCCCAGACAAGCCGAGTCCCACCCTCGCACCAGGCACTGGCAATCTGGGTCCAAATTCAGAGGACGTGACAGCCAACAGAGGGCTTTGGTGTGCCAGGTGGGGGTGGAAGTCACGGGGGAGGGGATGAGCACCAGCCTGGAGAGCCTAGAATAGCACCCGGTGTGGGGCTCGGCGCGGCCCCAAACAACTCAACCACGGGCCTCGGCCGCAGCAGTGCCAAAGCAGCCGGGCTCACACAGCCAAGGTGGGTACACAAAGCCTGTCTCCAGGCCCAGGGGTCAGACAAGGAGATCTCTTGGAGGGCTGGGCCCTGCCCCGCCAGCTCTGCTGGTAGGATTATATATAGAACGGGGAGACACAGTTGCCAGGCAGAAGCTGGAGGTGCTGGGAATAGAACAGTGCCCTTTGCAGTGACATAAAGCTACAAGGAATCCTGCTGCGCATGTGCCAGGCCTCTGGGGCAGATCCCAGACACTCACTGCACTGAGCTGCGTGACCGTGTCCCCACTTCACATGCAAGGAATCAAGTTCAGATGAATGCAGTTACTTGCTCACCACTCTGCCAAGAAGTAAAGTGCCCCAGTACAGACAAGAGCCCAGTTTCTAGCCATTGACAGTGCATATAGTTCAGGTCCTGAGGTCTGTCAGACACTCAGACTCGGGCTCTAAATAAAGCCCTCTTAGCTCTCTGAACTCGCCTACCTGCCTTGGTTCACACGTCCACTGGCCTCCAACTAACACCCTTGCACAGAGCAGCTGCTTCAGGAACCATCTGAGGGGCAGGGGCGGCAGCACAGTCCAAACTTGTGGGCCCGTTGGGCCTGGGCCCGAGACAGCAGCACAAGGGGCATGTCTGGAAATGGTTGTGGTAGAGAGATGGCGCCATCTCCCTCCAGAGCTTTCCTTAGCTGGCTCTGCCGGAGGCCCTGAAATGCAGCTCCTGGAACCTGACTAGCAGACAGGCAGGTTCGCACTGCTGCCCCCGGCCCCGAGTTTCCCGCCCAGCCTGCAATTTGCCAACTTGTCTGAGGCTGAGTGGCTGGTTCTGGTTCAAGGACTGTGAGCTGGAACAGGCCCAGGCCAGGGCCTTTCCCGGGACCATGAGTCAGCACTCGGCTGTGCAGAGAGCAACAGGCCTGCAGAGTGCAGGGTGGGAGCAGAGGCTCTGAGGAAGGGCTGGGCTGGGCTGGGCTGGCACCTGGAGTGCCAGTAAGTGTCCTCGCAGCCTCTGATGGCTGTAAGATCTCTGCCCAGTCACACCCTATCACAACCAGCGATGGCAGAAGACTGACAATCACTCCTCGATGCTTAAGAATTTATAAACTTCAAAGACAGCAAGTCTAGCCTCTGCACAGGAGTGGCTAAGCCATTACAGGTGCTGGGGGTGTGGCCTGGGGGCGGGGCCGAGGGAACTGGCATTTGCCTTCCAATTTGATTGTGTAACAACACTTCATTAAAATAAATCACTCGGTGCATCTTTTATTACACACTATTTTAATACCATATCAAAACACCTTGACTGATGAAGATAAGCTTTTCTCCTAAGCTTTGAACAGTTTTAAAACATTTTTGTAAATTTGCTTTTTGGATTTTAATATATAAATACAGAAACCTACCCTGCATGGGCTGATGTCATGAGTGAGTATCAATGGCTGAAATAGTTCTGTGTGCCTGAAAACAGGGATCGCAGTACGCAGTCCTTTAGGAAGTCTAAGTTTTCTCAGGAAAAAATTTCATAAGAGCCTTGGAAAATTGTCCAGGCATTTTTTTCAGTGTATTTGAGATTGTTAAATCCTCTGATAGGATCAGATCCAGGAGGAAAGGCAGGGAAGATGTGGGGATGGAGGGGAATGTCCGGGATGGGCTCTTCATCTTCCTCTTTTTTGGCAAGGAAATCAAGATATCGGAAATTTAAGGGGAGAAAAGTGCAAAACCGAGCCAGAAAAATGGGACAGAAGAACAAGAAAACAAAAAATAAATCCCCCAAGGTAGAAAGGTTAGTGATGCAGAGCCAACTGGGGCATTGGGCAAAGGAAGTGACGTGCGCCCGCCCGCCTGCCTGCCCGCCCGCCCACTTGCCATCAGAGCGCTAGAGGTGAGGATGGCTATACTTGCGTCTGTCACTGAGTGGGTTTTAGCTGGGCAGCAAACAGCAGTCTGTAAACATCACAAGGGAAAACACCAGTCGACACGAGACTTTTTATAGAATTTTTTGTTGTTTGTAAACACTTTTTAAAGACAGACCCACAATGCCTTTCAAAGGTGAAAAAGAAAATGCTCTTTCCCTCCTGGGTCGAGGGTGAGGGGAAGGATAGAGGTCAATTCATTCTTCTCTCAGACTCACTCTCATCCACTGGTGTCCTCAGGGAGGACCACTGTCTGGAAGTCAGTGCAGAAGGGTGCCCTGTTCTCTCTGGTGTCCCAAGCTCAGCTCTGTCCAGTGTCCGAGGAGCTTCCTCCCAGGAACAGGGGCCGGCTGTCCCTGTGTGGGTCGGAAGAAGTCAGTCCCACTCCATCTTGCTGAGAGTTACCGCCCCATCGCACGGTGGCAGCAGCGTGTCCCCGAGGGCAGGCTGGTCAGCTGGGGCATCGCACGGTGGCAGCAGCGTGTCCCCGAGGGCAGGCTGGTCAGCTGGGGCATCTGGTTCAGTCCAGGCAGGCCCGCCGGAAGCCAAACCTCATGCCGGCATTTTGGACCTGCACTCTGGAGCTGGGGTCCAATCCCTCTGCCCCACTCTCCCTTGCGTGTCATCAGAGTTTGAGGTGAAAAGGGCCAATGTCCCTGATTTGCCTGATACCGTCAGCTGTTCTGGGCATTTACTTGGAATAAATAAAATAAACCTAACAAAAGAAAACACAACAAAGGAGAGGGAGAGAGAGAGAGAGAGAGAGAGAGAGAGAGAGAGAGAGAGAGAGAGAGAGAGAGAGAGAAAGAAAAGGATCCCCCAAGCCTTCGGGTGTAAGGTCAAGTGGGAATGGGCTACTGGTTTTTCTGGGACTAATGTTCTGTTTACAGGCACAAAAACAAACAAAACAAAACAAAACAAAAGAGAGAGAATGCCCAGACAGTTCTCAAAGGCTCGGGTGGGGTGGGGGACAGGACAGGGGGCAATTAAACAAGGTTCCTTGGGGGAAGAAATGGAGGTCAGATCCAATGGTCACACAGAAACACAAATGCATGTGTGGGAGGGAGCTGCCTGCTGCTGTGACAGTGTGCCACTGACAGATGGACCGAGTGTGGCCTGGAACCCTCAGATTTCAGATTCCCCTAGAAGTGGGGTGAGGCAGCCAGCAGGTGAAGACCCAGCCGTGGGAAGATCCTGGCCAGTCTCTGCAGGGGACAGTGTCTGCTCCACAGTCTACTCAGGGACTCTTCCCTCTCAGAACAGTCTGAGAGGTGAGGGGGAGTGAGACAGCTGCAGAGCCTGGCTGGGGGCATCTGCTGCAGCCATGCACCCTGCAGGGGACCGTCCTGCCTGCTCCGGAGGGAAGGAGCCTGCCTCTACCTCTTCTTCATGAGTATGTCACTATCGCTTTTTATGCTCCCCCAGCCGGCTCCCAGGAACACCCCTCTACTTCCTGGGGACTGCTCCCTAAAGAGACGGCTTCTGTCTTCCTGCTTCTGCTTTCTCCTTGGTGGGTGTGTATGAGGCAGACCAGCTCCTCTCCCCCAGCTCCCAGAAACCTGACTTAGCCCAGAGTCTCCCGCCAAGTATGGGCTCACCTTTGAGAGGAGTCCGTAAGCAGGCCCAGCAGGGTCAATCAGCAGGGTGTTCTGGACAAGATCTGTTCACTTCAAACCATGAGTCTATGCAGCTGGAGTGGGGCACCAAGGGGAAACACATTAGCTGCTGACAACACGGTTCCTGCCAAGGGAGCCTTTCAAGGGGTTGGACTCTCAGGAAGGACTTTCTAAATTTCTCTGGAAAGGACCCCAGGGAAACATGATTATGGCCCCAACCCCACTGAAGCAGGAGGAGGAGGATTATCAACAATGACATCCGAGGTGGGAGGGCAGATGGGAGCTTGAGCGATGGGTCAGTGGTTGAGAGTGATACTGCTTTCCAGAGGATCCAAGTTTGGCTCACCCCACCCGTCCATAAACCCAGCTCCAGAGATCTCCCCCTCTGGCCTTTGTAGGTTCCTGCATTCTGATGCACATATACAAAGATGCACACATACCCATAATTTAAAATAAAAAGTGTTTTAAAAAGAATAATCCTGAGGGTTTGGGATTAATCCCGGAGCTCAGTAGTTAAGAGCCCTACTGCTTTTGTAAAAGAGCCAGGTTCAGTTCTTGGCACCCAAACAGTGGCTCACAAACATTTTTTAACTCCAGGTCCTAGGGATCCAATGCCCTGTTCTGGTTTCAGTGGGCATCAGGTACACATGTAGTGCATGTGAATATATACTAGCAAAATACCCATGCACATAAAAAAAAAAAAAAAAAAAAAAAAAGCTGAGTGTGCTAGTGGCGGGTGGTGCATGCCTGTAATCCCAGCATTAGAGAGGCAGAGCTCTGTAAATTCAAGACTAGTCTACACAGTGAGCTCCAGGACAACCAAAGCTACATAGTGAGACCCTGCCTCAATAAACTAAACAATTAATAAGTAAATATAAAGAATAATAAAATAAAAATAAATAAAAAATAAGAAGGAAAACTAAAACACCGACCCTGGCTCAGCTGGAGGCAGGAGCAGTAGGTTCAGGGTCTGGGAGACTGGGCTTGCAGAAAGGGCAAAGGTGGCCTTGTGAAGCTCAAAGTTGGGATACAGGGGGCCCAGGACAGCACCAGATAGTACTAAGAAGGTGAGGGCAGGTGGGCTACCCAGGGCAGCAGGCTAACTGTCTGTTAGGTCTGAGAGGCAGGAAGTAGGACCAGATGCAAGAGGCTAGCCAGTGAGGAGGAGCTAGACCCTTGGGCTCTTTGACATAAATAAGTGAGCCTGGGGGGGGGGGGCGTACAGTAAGGCCTGGATCTCCAGTGTTCACAGTGGAGTGTCTGCAGCAAAGAAGAAACAG
Source organism: Apodemus agrarius (assembly GCA_964023405.1). Lineage (NCBI taxonomy): Eukaryota > Metazoa > Chordata > Mammalia > Rodentia > Muridae > Apodemus > Apodemus agrarius. Next base: position 17,971,588 of record OZ030024.1, read on the forward strand.
CAAGTACCCCAAGACACTGTCCTAACTGGAAAGGCACATCTGGGCATTTTCAAACAGTAACTAAACATAATTTGCTTAGGTCTGCCCTGGGCCAGGCTTTCCTTCCCTGGCTCTGGTTAGGCCTTTCTGAGATGCTGCAGGGATCTGTGCCAGACCAAGAACCACAGTTCTCCCAGGGCCAATCACACCAGGCACAGCGATGACACTGAAGACCAGCAGCCCTGGGCTGGGCTTAGAAAAGTCCTTGTGCCAGGAAACAGTGTGGGCTGGAGGAAGAGAGAGCAGGTGCTGGCCCAAAACACAGGGTGCACTCCTGGCCTGGACAAGGAGGTGTCTTCTTTCCAGTTAGGAAGAAGACGAAGGGTACTGCTGGAGGCAGAGGACGGGTCTCGGCCTGGCTAATTATAGCAGCTCTTGGTACATACAGGTGGCTTTTCCTGCCTCCTAGCTCTCAGGAGAGGAGGGTGCTACATAGACCAGCAAGGACACCAGCTCTGCCCTGATACATCTCTCTGCACGACAGGGTCAGGGAGTCAAGCTCCAGGTGGGATCCTCTATACCTCCAATTCAGGTCCGCCCACTGGCTCCTATCACCTGAACTGCAGACAGAGCTGAACCTTGAACAATTCCCCTCTGCTCTGCCTTGTATGACTGAACCTTCCGGTCAGCACAGTAATGCCTGACCCCGATCAGAGAGCAAAGAGTACACAGGCCATGCCCTAAGCCAAGAGGACTGGAGGACTGCGGAAGGGGATCTGCCGGATGTGGGATTTGGCTCAGTGGTTCCCGCCAGGCCCGTGTACCTTTTGTGATAGATGCACAGGCAAGGCAGCCTGGCTATCGTGTCCCCCTGAAGCAGCTCCTCCAGGCAAATCACACACTCACCCGCATCTTTAGTCAGCACATCATCTGCAAGAGAGATGGGGATACCAACAGGGTTAAGCACCAGCAGGCGGGAGGCACAGAGCACAAGCACACAGAGGTCTACGAGCTACTTGCAGACCTAAACCACAGTGTGTTTGGAACACAGTATATGTGGAACACAGAAATGGGAGAAATGTGCAAATAACTACAAGAGCCTTCTGAATGAGGGGCATGGGAAAAGTGCTTATTCAGATGGTTCAAGAGAGGCTTTGGTGGACTGGAGAGATGGCTCAGCAGTTAAGAGCACTGACTGCTCTTCCAGAGGTCCTAAGTTCAAATCCCAGCAACCACATGGTGGCTCACAACCATCTGTAATGGGATCCAATGCCCTCTCTGGTGTGTCTGAAGACAGTAACAATATACCCACATACATGACATAAATAAATATTTTAAAAAATGATTTAAAAAAAAAAAGAGAGGCTTTGGAGAACTTTACAGTGACAGGCCCCATAGAGGGGTAGGAGGGATGAGAATCCAGGCAAAGGAAACAGCCTCAGGCACCTGGAACTTCAGGAGTCACAGGCAGGGGTGAAACCAAGTCCCCAGGAACATATGCATGCTGCTGTTGTCACAGAGCCTCAGTCTCCTTTGCTCAGCTAAGAGGCACTAGAGGTAGAGTAGGGGAGTGCACTTGGAGGCCAACTCTGACCATGCAGCAACAAACAGCACGCGTGCTAGCCAGGGCAGGCATTAGCACGTTGATGTCATAAGACACTCCACAGGAAAAGGCTGTGCTAGCAAGTGATGAATCCCAGAGATGTCTATTGGTTTCTCCATAGGAACATACCAATGGAAACTTCCAGATGTGGGGACTTACACTTTAGTCTAGATGTAGGGACAACATGTACAGACAGTAGAATAAAGAGACTGTTCAAGGACAAAGTTTAGATTAAACTCCAATAAGCCACAGGCAAGCACGGTAATGCCCCCACACAGAGTCACCATGAAGTACCCGGCCACAGCAGAACATCCAGTGAGCATAATGAGATTCTGTGTGTACGGTTTTCTTTGAGCTGAAGGATCTTACAAGCTAGCAGGGCACATGGTATCATGTGTGAATGACAAAAGGGAAACCCAGAGAAGTCACATGGCTTGCCCTTGTCAGGGGGCTTGAGAAGGCCTATGAAAGACTGGGGCCTTTGTTCTGGTGACCTCTCGTCCCAAGGCTGCTTCTTTGTGTCCTGATCATTTTGGTGGTAAAACCCTTACGTACTCATAAAATATGGATTATTCATGGGCTAGAGGGGCTTATTGACTCAAATTTCCCTATTGAGAATCAAGGGGAGCCAGGCAATGGTGGTGCACGCCTTTAATCCCAGCACTTGGGAGGCAGAGGCAGGTGGATTTCTGAGTTTGAGGCCAGCCTGGTCTACAGAGTGAGTTCCAGGACAGCCAGGGCCACACAGAGAAACCCTGTCTCAAAAAAACCAAAAGAATCCCAGGGAAAAGGAATAAAACAGATACAATTTGATACTGAAGTTCGTGTTCAAAGGAATAAAACAGATACAATTTGATATTGAAGTTCCTGTTTGTAGGAGCTGTAAGAGAAGTCACTTGGTTTCCAGGACACTGGGACAGCTTGTGGTCACCACGTTTTCCTTTAACATTTAGCTAAGCCAAGGGTACAGTAAAAAGGGCAGCATGAACCTAAAAAGCAGAACACCCTAAGTGGCCAATCCCATCCTTTTAAAGCACTAGATACCATATATAACTGTGCATGCAAGGGGAAAAAAATCTGTAAAAATATACCTTTAAAGTGAAAGAAAGGAGGATTAGAAGCAAAGCACATCTGTGTTCTTTTGTCGTGAATGTTTGAGCACATACTATACACACTTTATACTTAAAATCCCTAACAAAGTGCACAGGAAGCCAGGCATGGCAATGCAAGCCTCCAATCCCAGGACTCAGGAGGCAGAGGGAGGAGGATCTCTGTGAGTCAGGCCAGCCTGGTCTACAGAGTGAGCTCCAGGACGGACAACCTGGGCTACAAAGTAAGACCCTGTTTCAAAAAAATCTAATAAATGAACAAGAAAGAAATGCACTGGTGTGGTGGTTTGAATAGGCCTCTCATAGGCTCATATATTTAGATGTTTAATCATTAAGGAGTGGTATTCTTTTTTTGGGGGGGGGGGTTGTTTTGTTTTGTTTTTGTTGTTGTTTTTTGAGACTGGGTTTCTCTGTGTGGCCCTGGCTATCCTGGAACTCACTCTGTAGACCAGGCTGGCCTCGAACTCAGAAATCCGCCTGCCTCTACTTCCCAAGTGCTGGGATTACAGGCGTTCGCCACCACCGCCTGGCAAGGAGTGGTATTCTTGACAGGGATTAAGGGTATACAGTCTTATTGGAGGAAGTGTGTCACTGGGGGTGGGCTTTGAGGTTTCAAAAGTGAGGCCCAAGGTCTCTCTTTTCCTGCTGCTGACCATCCAGATGTAGACCGCTCAGGTATCTCTCTAGCACCATGTCTGTCTGTATGCCACACAGTGCTTCCAGACAAGGACTAAATGGTCTCTGAAACTAAAACCACCCCCAATTAAATGTTTCCCTTTACAAGAGTGGCTGTGGTCATGGTGTCTCTTCACTGCATGAGACCACTGACCAAAACAACTGGAATTTGCATTTTACTTGGGAATGTATTCAAAGGGTAACACAGATTGTGACTAGAGAAAGGAGATACAGTGCATAATACCGAATGCAGGGCTCGGGAAGGTGCTCACTGTGAGGGAACAGGCTTTCAAGTTTGATGTGCCTGCTGCTCTTCACAATAGCACATCAGAGGAGAAAACCCTCGGCAGAACTGGGAAGAAAACCTGCTTAGTCTAGAGATGGTGGCGTTATCCTGGAGACTGACCGCTTCCTCCCCATTCTCTGGGTATCTCACCCCGACAAGGACTTTCAGACACTAGCCCTTCATTGGTTTTGTTTCTTAGATTCCAAACCAGCACATATATACATGCAGGCAAACTATTCACACACATGCTCTCTCCCCCCCCCCCAACCCCCACCAAGGCTAAAAAATATTAAAGGAGAAAATCGAGGAAGACATCTGATGTTGAACTCTGGCCTCTACATGTGCCCACACGTCCCACCCCCTTCAAGAAAGCACGTTGGGCTGGCAAGAAGGCATAGTGCATAAACTCGCTGCAGAGCCAATCTCTAGAATCCACCTGTCTGCCCTACATTGTCTTCTGGCTTCCACGTGTGTACGATGGTACACACCCCCATGTGGGCATGTGCTTGAGCACGCACATATGCAAACACACATGAAGGAGCACGCACAAACACAGACACAATAAAAGGAAAGGGGGAAGGGAAGGAGGGAGGAGGGAGGAGGGAGGCAGGAAGGAAGGAGCTCACATAACATACTTCCAGAGCTCTGAAGAAAGGAGTAATATCCCTTGGCAAAGGAGGGAAAAGTATCATAAAGCAAAAAACCCTGCATTCCAGAACAGAACTCTGGGAATCTACTGAAGCAGTGTCTGGTCACTGGATGCCATAGTGAAACTCCTGTCTCACCAAAACATCCCTGCAGTGAGGAACCCTGGCACGTCCTGGAACACCACCCGTGAGCTTTCAGTCAACTCTATGGTATCAGAATGCTTTTCTTTTCTTTTCTGTTTGTTTGTTGAGACAGGGTTTCTTTATGTAGCCCTGGCTGTCCTGGAACCCACTCTGTAGACCAGGCTGGCCTTGAACTCACAGACTTACCTGCCTCTGCCTCCAGGGGGCTGGACTAAAGGTGTGTGCCACTGCTGCCTGACCACAGAGCTCTTTTGCTAAGAGAAAGTCATTCATACCCCCACCTCAGGAGCTGGGCAATACGATGGCCAAAGATTTTAGCAAGAGAGGTGTCAAAGCCAGCTGCGTTTCCGCAGAGGACTCCTTCCTCCTTCCTCTCTTCTCTGCAGCTCCCGCAGCTCCTGGTAGGCCTTAGTTTAGGGCAGCCAAGGAAGGCTGGGAAGGCTGAGAGGTAATGGCTGGTGCTGCTGGTCACTGACCCCCCTGGCGCAGCCCTTGCTCTTGGTGCACCAGGAGTCTGATCTCTTTGTTGCTGAGCACTGGCTGGACCAGTAAAACTGGTTTTGCTTTCTCTAAATTTTAAAAATAATCTGTCAGGCAACTACTGGAGGCCTTCCAGCCCTTCCCCTCGGGCCAACCCTCAGATTAAGAAAAATACTACTTTCTCTCTGCCTCACTTGGAGCTTTCTACTTCTTTCTCCCTAATTTAACTAATTTTTATCTTACACAACCACCATACATTGTATCCATATCTCCACTGGTGAGTGTGTGAATGTGTGTGTGCATGTGAAGGTCTCCAGGGCAGAGCCCCAGAGGTTCCAGAGCTTGCACATGTTCCTCTCCCCACCCCCCTCTCCCTATCCCCTCTCCCCACACCCTGCCTCCCCACAAGCCCCTCTCTCCACAAGCCCCTCTCCCCGCACCCCCTCTCCCCACTGCCCCCTCCCCATTTCTAGAAAGGGAGCCTCACCTCACACAAACAGGCACGCCAGCCACACTCTACCTCCAAGCTGTTCTGCCCTCCAGTCATGTCAAAACATTTCTTTAAGATTCATTTTATTATTTTGTGCGTACGGGTATTTTGCCCACGTCTGTGTTACATGTGTGCCTGCTCTCTAAGGAGGTGGTAACCCTTCTTGTGAGTGCTGAGAATTAAACCAGGGCCTTGGCAAAGAACAAATTAAAATTCCTCTTAACTACTGAGTCAACTTTCCAGACCCTCTAGTCACTTTCCATGAGAAACAGAACTTCACCAGCACTGAAGAAAGACTCCAAGAGCTCATGGCTTATTGCCAGATATCTCCTCACATTTTTCTTTTACAATTTTTATTTTAAAGATTTATTCATGTGTATAGGTATGTCTGTATACCACAGGTGTTTCTCTGGTGCTTGTGGAAACAAGAAGGCATTAGATCTCTTGAAACTGGAGTAGGAAATGGCTGTGAGCTGGGCACGTGGGTGCTGGGGATCTACCCAGAACCCCCAGAAGAGCAGCTAAACCCCGACCTTCTGAGCTGTCTTTTTAGGCTCACATTGTTTCTCTAAATGGATAAGGTAGTCTGTGAGACTCGGGTGATGAGGAACTAGGCAGAGCATGTTACCATGCTGGGGTTCTGATGTAAGGACCCAAGAACTCACATTTTATTTGAATTCAAGACATGTCCTAAGGACTCCAGGCCACAATGTCCTCTTATCTCTAGTGTCTTCAGAATAAAGAGGAGGAGGAGAAGGAAGAGGAAGACGACGGCGACGATGACCCACCCCCCATGCTGCCGCTGCCTCCTTTCTGCATTAGCCATGTGCACAGAGAAGCCAGACACAGACTCTGAAGGCCCTTCGTCTCCTTAGGATAAACTCTACTCTCAGAGCTAGAGGTGAAGTCTGTGGCTTACATACAAGGAGAAGCGGCTCTTCATGTAAAGGATGAAGAGCGAGCAAGGGGCAGAGGGAGCGCCACTGTGGTTCTGCCTTAGATGGCCAACTTGCTCTTCCTTTACCCTATGGGTTGAGACCCCTTTGGGGTCAAACAACCCTTTCACAGGGATTGTCGAAGACCATCTTGCATATCCAGTATTTACATTATAATTAATAATGAGCAAATGAGGAGCTATGAAGTAGCAACAAAGATAATTTAAGACTAGGGTCACCACAACATGGACTGTATTAAAGGGTCTCAGCATTAGGAAGGCTGAACTGCTGCTCTAGGGGACTTTCTCTAAATTTTCTTTTGTTTTGTTTTGTTTTTCGAGACAGGGTTTCTCTGTAGTCCTGGCTGTCCTGGTACTCACTCTGTAGACCAGGCTGGCCTCGAACTCAGAAATCCGCCTGCCTCTGTCTCCCAAGTGCTGGGATTAAAGGCGTGCGCCACCACCGCCCAGCTGGACTTTCTCTAAATTGCTGGTGAGAGAGACACCAACTCAAGTGAGGATATAAAGGAAGACCTGGGTTCTTAGGGAAAGGATCTAGAGATTCTCACCATTTCCTACATTAGCAAGTGTGATACTTTGAATAAAAATGGCCCCCATAGGTCCATAGGGAGTGGCACTATTAGTAGGAGGTGTGGTCTCATTGGAGGAGGTCATTCAGTCTCTTCCAGTGGACTTTTTTTTTTTTTTTTTTTTTTTTGGTTTTTTGAGACAGGGTTTCTCCGTGTAGTCCTGGCTGTCCTGGAACTCACTCTGTAGACCAGGCTGGCCTTGAACTCAGAAATCCGCCTGCCTCTGTCTCCCAAGTGCTGGGATTACAGGCGTGTGCCACCACGCCCGGCTTCCAGTGGACTTTTGTTTGGAGGTGGTGGACTTTGGAACTTTGGATTAGAAAAACAGTTGAATGCTTAGAGTAGAGATTAGTGGGTCATCCTAGTAGGAGCCTGGAAGACAGTGATGCTAGGGTGATTTGAACTGTGAGGGCCTGGCTCAAGCGTTTCAGAGGAGAAGAATGTTAGCATGTGGGCTGGAGGCCATTCTCCTAATATTTTGTCTAAGAATGTGGCTGCTTTTTTGTCCTTGTCTAAAAAGTCTGCCTGAGGGTAAATGGAAGTTTTGGATTAGTTGCATTGGCAGAGGAAATTCCAATACAGCCTAGAATCGACTGTCGTGTGGTTTAGTGTTCACTATTATGAAGAAGATCTATAATGAAAAGAAGCAAGCTGAGCAAGGAAAAAAAATACACAGTTCAAGGAGAAAAGGGGCACCAGGAGATGGAATGAAGCTAAATCCTATGTTTAAGGATTTAAAACAGATTAAAGGAAAGCTTGATATTAAATGGAATAAAAAAGTGGTGACCTCAGGGCAAGACCTCACACAGCTAAATAGTTTAGGTCTAGGGGTGGTGGTGACACACACCTTTACATTCCAGAACTCAGAAGGCAGAGGCTGGGGGATCTCTAAATTTAAGGCCACCCTGGTCTACAGAGCAAGTTCCAAGGCAGCCAGGCTTAAGCAACAGGAAACCAAGGAAACATGGTTCTGGCTTTAGAGACAAGGACAGAAGAAGGAGGTTATGGAATCTCCCTCTGTGATCCCCGAATGTTGCAGATGTCAGAGCCATGAGATACCTGCTGAGGAGAGCTGCTAACAGCATGGAACCAGCCCAAGAGAAGAAGTGTGCTGCAGTCAACAAAGATGAAAGGAGTTGGAGCTCTGAAGAGAGCTTTGAGACCAGACACGGAGATACAGAGTTCCCAGTCTGCCCAGTTGGCTCTGTCTGGCTTTGGTCCAGCAGTCCTCACTGTGCTCCCTTTGGAATGGTAATGTGCCATTTTTATGTTGAAAATATATGATCTGTTTTTTGCTTTTGATTTTATAGGGGATTACAGTTAAAAGAGATTGCATGAGTCTCAGAAGAGATTTTAAACTTTAGACTTTTTTTTTTTTTTTTTTTGTCTTTTTTTGTTTTGGATTTGGTTTTTTCGAGACAGGGTTTCTCTGTATGGCCCTGGCTGTCCTGGGACTCACTCTGTAGACCAGGCTGGCCTCGAACTCAGAAATCCGCCTGCCTCTGCCTCCCAAGTGCTGGGATTACAGGTGTGTGCCACCACGCCCGGCTTAAACTTTAGACTTTTAAACAGCTGATACTGTGATAGACTATGGGGACTTTTGATGTTGGACTAAATGCATATTGCTTTATGATATGGGTCCAAGCCTAAGGGGCAGGGAGTGGAGTGTGGTGGTCTGAATGAAAATGGCCCCTGTAGGTCCGTAGGGAGTGGCCTTGTTGGAGGAAGTGTGTGATTCATTCTTTTCCAACTGTCTACTAATCCACATGTAGAACTCTTAGCCTCTCCTCCAGCACCATGTTTCCCACTATGATGATAATGGACTAAGCCTCTGAAGCTGTAAGCCAGCCCCAATTAAATGGTTTCCGTTATAGGAGTTGCTGTCGTCATGATGTCTCCTGACAGCAACAGAAACTCTAACTTAGCTTATGAAGTGATTTTGTTTCGGGTGGTCCTGACAGCACTTTGTCTGCCATAGACATTGCAAAGTTCTCCCCAGTGACTCTGAAAGCCAAGTTCTCTCAGCCAAGCCCCTCTGAAGCTTCTCTGTGCTACAATGGCCAAGGCAGTGTCTACAGAGAGCTCTTGCCAGCAACCCACAGGACAAACAGTCTCCATAAGGTCTCAGGTCTCAGCACATGTGGGACAGAAGCAAATGCAGTCCTTGATGCCATGACTGCAGTAAACTACGAGACACGGTCCCAGGAGGATGGCAGTCACAGGGTAAAAGGAAAGACTGTCTGCTGGGGAAGAAAGGGGATCACTGGGAGAAAAGACAGAGCCTTAGCCTGCCTTGCCTCTGGCATGGACTAAGACAGACAAATGCCCTCCTACTACTACTGGGATCCTTTGGCCAGGCAAGTAAGAGATATAGAAGAACACAAATCTTGTTGGAAAGATCTAAATACATTTTATTTTGTATTATATTTTACAAGGTCCTGGATTATATTTTAGTGCCCCCAAATCTAAACTAAGGGGTGGGAGGTGCTGGGCTGGAACCCAGGGCCTGTGCACACTAAGCTAGCATTCTACCACCGAGGCACATCTCTAGCCCTTGACTTTTTTTTTTGTTTGTTTTTTTTTTTTTGTTTTTCGAGACAGGGTTTCTCTGTGTAGCCCTGGCTGTCCTGGAACTCACTCTGTAGACCAGGCTGGCCTCGAACTCAGAAATCCGCCTGCCTCTGCCTCCCAAGTGCTGGGATTACAGGCGTGCGCCACCACGCCCGGCTTCGCTCTTGACATTTTTGACTAGGGACTTGATACTTAAAAAAATTTTACAGTCTAGATTTTTCACATTAGAGATGTCTGACTGTTTATACCTATACAAATGTTCAAAGATCTAAAAACTCCAAAATCTAAAACATCTCTGGCCCTAAGAATTTCATGTCAGAGCCATTCAACCTGTGGTAGGATGTTTTCTAAGAGAATCAAGCAGGTTAGACTTTTCTGATTTGTTTTTCAGGGTTGCCTGGGAGTCATGAGTCCTCCATAGGCTGACGCTGTGATCAAGGGTCCCTCTGGTGGCAGGAGAGCATTCTTAGATGTTCAGAACAACCACACTTTTCCTACTACCAGCTTTGCCTTTAACCTGCGAGGGGCTGAGGGCATCCTTCTGACTCACTGCTGACCTTGCAGAGAACGCAGCTCCCTGGCAGTCACTGTCAGGACAGCTGAGTGTGGGCAGTATCACGTCAGACTATCCTCTGGGGGCCTTGCTTCTTCCAGGGCAGCTGTAATTTTCTAAATATCGCCACGTGCGAAGCTCTGTGCTAGAGAGTTTTGTGTGCAAAGATCGCCATCCTCATTGTATGGGCCAGAAAACTGAGGCTGTACTCGGCTAAACAACTTGTCTAAGTTATAATGAGTAAGCAGCAGAGGAAGACTGGCCTCTGATCAGCTGAACTCCAGAAACTTACCTACACCACACCAGACAGAACTGGCATTCAATTTAATCCCCAGAAACATGCCAGAGTTACAAGTGTCACAGGATCCCCAATGCTATGGTCACACTCAATTCTTCTTTCTTCTTTTTTTTTTCAAGACAAAGTTTCTCTGTGTACCCTGGGCTGTCCTGGAACTCACTCTGTAGACCAGGCTGGCCTTGAACTTACAGAGATCCATCCATCTGCCTCTGCCTCCTGAGTGCTGGGATTAAAGGTGTGCTCTACCACTGCCTGGCTCGTGCTCAGTTCTAAAGTAGGACACCATGGTGGAGCATGGGGCCCCTCTTAGCACTGATCTCCAGAGCAATGTGCAGATGCATTTACTCCTTCTGACTGCTGTCTGCTTAACCGGGTGTATTCACCTGAGCTGCAAAGTAGACAGGAAATGACCAGGCCCTCAGTTCCCTGCTGGCACCACCAACACCATGGTTTTCCTTGCCCATAGAGAGATGATATTCCCCTATGAATAGGGGAAAGAAAGGTCATGTCTCCCAACCAAAGGCTACTGAAGGCATAGAGCAGCTGAGAGCCTTCTCACCACAGTGGCCCTGGCCCAGGACTTGCCTTCTTGGGCTTCTCCTCAGCTACCTCAGCCAACTTATAATCAAGGCTCTCAAGAACAGAAGGTTCCTCACCACCACACACACAGTGCTGCTAAAAGAAAACAACACATAGCCCCTCCCCTGGAGGCTATGCCCTCAGCTGTCCAACTCATCTTGACACCAGAAAGCAGACAAGACAGATAGCTCTTACCATTGTAGGACAGGCGAGGTTTGCTCAGACACATTATAAAGTGCATTTCCATCTCATCGGAAGCCACAGACTTGGAACAAATGGGGCACTTGAAACCTAAAAGAGAGGAAAACAGCATGAACTATCTTCTCTAAATCCAGTGATATATCTATAGTCAGCTCAACCACAACGCTGTATGGAATCAGTGCTCGGGACAGTGACAATGTAGACAGAGCAGAGACCAATTTGTCCTTCACTCTGAGACTTTACCTTTCTCGACAGCTGTTACCTTTCAAGAGGCCACTCTGCGACACACCATTTATCTGAGTTGCTGACTTGACTTTCAGTGGGGTCTAATAGACAAGACTAGGGAAGCAGCAAGCCAAGGCAGCTGAATAATATTTAAGTCCCACAGCTTAACACCTTTGGTTCCTCCCAAGGGAGGAGTCATTACTGGCATCCACACCTCCACCCCTCACCTCCTCACCCACCTACTTGGGTAGCAACTTCGTTCTTCACCCAAGCATCCTTTGTGACTATATCCTTTAAGCAGTCTACAGTGCGCAGGGGGAGGGGGGTGGGGATCTCCAGAGGACTCCTAAATGCTAAGTAAAGCAGCTGTTTCCAATGCTGGGCGAATGCGGGCCATCCTAATCTGCTCTCTTACTCCCCGGCCTCTGGCCTGCCCTACATCAGGGGCTTCCTCAGTGCAGTAACAGCACCGGTGAGGTCTGCTTGAGGATCTTTTGAGTTCAAAGCTAGTTAAGCAAAGCTAGCTTCTTTTGTTTTTGTGTTTTTCTTTTCTGTCTTTTCTTCTTCTTCTTTTTTTATTTTTTTTATTTTTGTTTTGTTTTGTTTTGTTTTGTTTTGTTTTGTTTTGTTTTCGAGACAGGGTTTCTTTGTGTAGCCCTGGCTGTCCTGGAACTCACTCTGTAGACCAGGCTGGCCTTGAACTCAGAAATCCGCCTGCCTCTGCCTCCCAAGTGCTGGGATTACAGGCGTGCGCCACCACGCCCGGCTATGTTTTTGTGTTTTTCAAGACAGGGTTTTTCTGTATAACAGCCTTGGTTGTCCTGGAACTCACAGAGATCCACCTGCCTTTGTCTCCCGAGTGCTGGGATTGAAGGCTAGGGCCACCACTGCCTGGTGGAAAGCTAACTTTTTGACACACAAACACACACACACTCCTCCCTCCCCCCAGCAGGCGAATGTACTGAGGAGCATGCCCAGTATAAGATTGATAAAATAGATGAATTAATATTTCAATCTTTTACAAAGTGAGTTCCAGGACAATCAGGGCTACACAGAGAAACCCTGTCTCAAAAAAAAAAAAAAAAAAAAAAGTAAGAAAGAAAGAAAGAGAAACAAATCTTTATTTCAATCTTTTCCATTTTGTATAATTGAACCATTTCAAAGTGATCAATTCTTTGCCTGCAAATTCTATCACAGATCCAACAACTTTGAAAAGTTGTTGATTTGTCTATATGCATTCTTGTTTATCACAGTTTCTTTCTTTGGTGACAATGACTCTTACCTGCCTGGCCTGGATGTGCTACCATAACATAATGCATCTAACTACTGGTGTAGAGATTTTACTTTTCTGTTTGTTTTCAGTAAGAATTTTCATAGTTTGATGGTGGTAATGAGTATCTACTATCTATCTATCAATCAATCAATCATTCAATCAATAAATTTGCGTATGTGTCACTTGCATATATGTCTGTGTGGCACACATATGCCTGGTTCTCATGAAGGTCAGGAGGGGATATCAGATTCCCTGGCACTGGGGTTACAAATGGTTGTGAGCTGCCGTGTGGGTCCTGGGAACCATCCCTGATCCTCTGCAAGAGCAGCAGTGCTCTTAAACCACTGAGTCATCTCTCCACTCAGCCTCCTCCCCACCCTCTCGCTGCCTTTTTTGAGTAGTCTTGTGTAGTCCTGGCTCTTCTGGAACTTGCTATGTAGACTAGGCTGGCCTTGAACTCACAGATCTGCCTGCCTCTGCCTATCCCGTAACCTTTTTAAAAGAAAGAGATAAAAGGCCAAACATTCAAATATGCAGTTGTGAGTCTGAAGACAGAGGCGTTCACACCCTCCCAGTGTCCCTCACATGACGCGTTGCTGATCTGTATGGAAAGCTCCGACTGGGGTAAAGTGGCACATGGACAGGAAGCAGGTCAGACAGGGTATCTGCTTGGATTGGATTCTTCAAATCTTTTTCTCAATGATAATGCTTAAAAAAGGGTGGGGGATCTCTCTGTGTAGCCCTGGCTGTCCTAGAATTTGCTATGTATATCAGGGTAACGTCAAACTCACAGAGATCCAGAGGTCTGCTCATTTCTGTCTCTGACATGTGCCACCTCATGGCGCTATCACTAATGCACAGCTGAAGTGGATTCCACAGCATAACTCCTATCCCCACCCCACCCGCTGCCCATTTCCTTAGAAATTCCCAGCACCTACATCTCACCTAAGGGCTTAGAAATAGGACCAATACCTGACCTGCATGGTTACAAATCCATAAAATCCAGAAGGCTGAAAGTATGGGCTGTGCTGTCCCACTTCCTGGTAGAATCAGGCTACTTTTTAAAGCCAGCTTAGAATGTCCAGTGTCATGTGCAGTGGAGAGATGAGGAACACTTCTGAGCCTCAGAATAAAGACATTCTTCATTTCTTTCTTTCTTTCTTTCTTTCTTTCTTTCTTTCTTTCTTTTTTTTTTTTTGGTCTAGAGTAGAGTTTATTCAGGGCAGAGGACGGGAGTTAATGGGGTAGTGGAGGCAGAGAAAGGCAGAGGGAGAGGGAGAGACAAGAGAAGTGGAGGCTGGCCATGGCCATGGGGGGAGGGGAGGAGAGCCCAAGAGGGGTGAGAGGACAGTCTTCATTTCTAACCTAAGTCCTTGTATGTTTACAAAAGATTTTCTGTAGTTTCCAACTCAAAGGAGCAAGGTTTCTTAAGAATGTAAATGATTTAGAGAAGACCCGTTTGCTACACTCTCTAAATTAGCACCCGTGTGTAGGCTGAGGGCCGGGGCCACAGTGACATGGAAGGACCACACAGGTCCGCCAGCCCTAGCCTGGGCACACACACAGAGGTATTCAAGTCATCTGTTACTAGAACAAGTCTATACTTCCCATATACAGTCCCAGTGTGCGGTACTGAGGGAAGAAAGGGTCAAGTTACCACTGAGATACTTGTAACCCGGCCACTCAGCAAGGTATAAATGTCACTAGACATTTCTATCCTAGGGGACAAAAGGCTGAGACCCTTGAGTTTAGAATAATCTCTTCATTATACTGAAGAAGGAGCAGGCCCCAGTAAGGCCTTGGTGTGCTGTGAGTTACATACTGAGACGGTAGAGCTGAGACTACACGGGGCCTTCTTAGGTCTCAGTCTAAGGTACTTTCCACCAAAGAAAAACTTGGCCATGGGACTGAGAAAGAGGTAAGTTGGGAAATAGCGCCTCTGGTGGATTAAGTGCAGCGTGGCAGGAAGAGCCATGATTTAACTGAAGCGGGTCCATGGCTCTTGGTGCTTTTGTTTTAACTTATGTCACACGGCTCACAACGTCATTAGGAATGACATTAGGAATGTCAACATAATGGGGTTTTCTAGACTCAAGACCTTGGCTAATAATACATCTCTCCTTGGCCCTCAGTTCTATTACTGGAAAAAAATGGAAGAATTCATTGCATGCTTGCAAAGACTGAATGAGAAGACATCTTCATGAGGCCTAGAGCAGTGAGGAAGGAGGAGGTTGGAGAAGGAAGTGAGGAGAGGGCCAGAGGAGGGCTGAGGACTAAGGAGATGAACTCACAAGACCAAGAAGGGCACTGGTACTTTCCAAACTGCCAAAGTGGAAAGAGGTCTCCCGCCACTTGCAATCTGATGATGGGTAAACAGTATTTTGCACTGACAGAGTCACTTCTATAGACAGCTACCATGTTTTCTATGGCTTCTTTTTTTCTAATACAGTGTAAGAACTATCAATAGGCAGGTACTATATTAACTCTATTTCACAGAAACAGTGAAACGCTCAAGTATCTTGTTCAACACTAACTGCACCAGAGAGAGAGAGAGAGAGAGAGAGAGAGAGAGAGAGAGAGAGAGAGAGAGAGAGAGAGAGCTGACACCCAGCCAGTCTGACCGCGAGCCAGCACGCTGCTGTGCCCTCTGGCTGGCAAGCACAGAAGGGGCCAACAGCAAGCACAGACACAGGTCTTCAAGTCACTTCAGATTTTCTGCACTGCCCACACCCATGGTTCTAGATAGTCCCTAAACACGGATGATACTTTTTTCTAGGAATTTTGTTAATATAGAAGATCAGCATAGTCCTCTTGGCATGGAGCCACAGCAGTGGTTGGAAGATGCTGAGTTTATTACCTTTCAAGCAAGAATAATGGCAAAAAGTAAGAGGGACAGGATGGAGAGCCAAGGGGGAAAGGCTATGTCCCCACCTCCTTTCCCAAAAGGTCAGCAGAGGAGCAAGACAGATTCTACCTCTTTACTGCCCAATCTTTTCTTCTATCTTTCCAGTCTTAATTCAGCACCAACAGCCCTATGGGATGACAAATGCTGATATTTATGAACTATCTGAAGGTTAAAACTCCTTGAAGGGCTTTATCCCATTTTGGAAGGAAGTCTGTACTGAACGGAACACAGCCTTGCAAGCCAGAGGCTGCAGAGGTGGCCAGGCCATGATTTCTCACACCTCCTCAGAGGCCTCAGCCCTGCTCCAGAGTGGCACAAAGCAGCTGTGTTTTCCTCCTTTCCGCAGGTGGTCTCTTTAAGATGATGTCCCATTCTGGAGGTGGGGCAGCCTGTGCTCCTGCGACTTCTCCCACTTCTGTCCTCAACACCTGTGACTGCCTCTAGTTACAGCTTGCTGGCTAAGCAACCTGACTCCTCTGTCAGCACACTGAGACAGAGGCGGTGGCTTACGAAGTCAGTCCCTTGACCTATTCTGTTAATGTCTCAAATGAGGAAGACGTGCATTAACGTGCTTTGGCCTGGTTCTGTGTTTGGTGGCTCTATCATGAAAGTACTGCTACAAGATTCAATCAAGAGTAACCGAAAGGGGCTGGAGAGATAGCTCAGCAGTTAAGAGTACTGACTGCTCTGAGTTCAAATCCCAGCAACCACATGGTGGCTCACAAGCATCTGTAATGGGATCGTATGCCCTCTTCTGGTGTGTCTGAAGAGAGTAACAGTGTACTCATGTACATAAAATAAGTCTAAAAAAAGGGGAGGGGGTAGTCAACAGAGGACAAAAGACCCAATCTCTTCCTTTCTCTTCTCCTTTCTAAGCCAGAAAAACAAAGGACACTGCTCCTCGAGCGCACAGGAACCTCCTTTCTGCAAGTGTACTGTTTAAGTGGGAATCCTTTGGCATGCAGGTAAGTCTGCACAGTGCTAGTCAAGGGAGCCCATTCACAACGTTAGGGCAGGACCCCTGGTAGGCAAACCAAGAATGACCTCAAGGAAGCTTATGAGTCATGTGAATTAAAAAGCATCTTCATACAAATCAAGTCCAGGACAGACTGTCTCAAAACAAACAAGCAAACAAACAAGCAAGCAAGCAAACAAACAAACAAAAAAAAGCATCTTTCTTCACCGGGCAAGGTAAGCAGGTTTTTCATCTGATGACAGCACCAGAGTAAAGATGGGGATGACCGGCTCAGAATGCTCCTGGAAATCCTCCTCCCATATATTCTACATCTAAGTTAAGAGTCTCCACACTCTGGGCACAGAGGTACTTCTCATTTTCCCAAACTGAAACCTTCTCCTTTAAGACCTGATTTCCTGGGCAGGACCAAGAGCTGGCTTCTTGTTGCTCCAGTTTCTCTCCCCACCCTCCTGATGCTGATGCGCTATTTTAATGGCTGCCCCAGTTCTGCCTGTCTCTGGGATCACCTAAAGGTGGAGGAATCAAAAGAAGTACCAGGTGAAGATGCTGCACACCCTGCAGGGGCCTCCTGTCTGTAGAAAGAGTAATAATGTGGCACCTCTCAGCTGGGAGCACCAAGGGCACCACCCCAATTCTCTTCTGCCTGCCAGTTCCCAGATGCCTGTTTCCTGCCTCATCCTGTGATGCTTATTGGCAATAAAATAGGACTTAGCTACATGAACTGACTAAGTGGGATTTACCACAAACAGGGCAAAGGTGCCACAGGGGATGCTCCAAACATTTCTATATACTTTTCCTTTTTTTTTTTTTTTTTTTTTTGGTTTTTCGAGACAGGGTTTCTCTGTGTAGCCTTGGCTGTCTTGGAACTAACTCACTTTGTAGACCAGGCTGGCCTCGAACTCAGAAATCCGCCTGCCTCTGCCTCCCAAGTGCTGGGATTACAGGCGTGCGCCACCGCTGCCCAGATTCCATTTTCTTCAAGCACAAAGACACATATATTTTCTCTCCATACCCCCTCCTTCTCAAAAACCCGATGCACGATATATCAACTGATAAACTAAAGTCTGAGTTATGCCTCCTGAAGAACATTCTGGGCATAGAAAGGCCCCAAACTTCCAATTCTCTTTTCTTTCACTAACTCCCTTCTGCACTTGGTCTCCACACTTCTGAGAGCTCAGGAGTAACCCCTCGTGTATGTTTGCATGCGTGGGTGTGCAATGAGTACTGAGCACCAACATAAATGGCTAATCTTGGCTGTTTCTGGAAGGCTGGGTAGGATCTACAGAGCAGACTGCCTCCCCAGTGGAGTGGGTCTCATATAGCAGCTGAGGCCTTGAATACAACACAAAGGGGAAAAGCTGAGGTTTCTATTCTCCATGTGCCTGGGCGTGACAGGACACTAGACTTTTGCTTTAGACTGAGATGGATGCTACTGCAATTTCTGTAAACACCACTGGACATCCTGATTTCCACTTTGCAGACATTAGACTATGGGATTTCTCAGCCCCAATCTCTTTACATGTGCACGTATACATGCATGTGTGTGCATAGTTTCCAATTCTTTGGAGAACTGTAATATATGTGTCCATTAAGATGTCAAATAATAAAACTGACATCATTAAATGCTGGTGAGGATATAAACAGCTGTAACATGAAAGGCTAGAATGACAGCCATTTGGGAAAAGGTAGGTGCATTTCTTATAAAACACACTCCTAGCTTATGATCAAAGTAATTCCTCTGCTCGATGGCCACCGAATGAAAGCATATGTCTGTAAGTAGATATTTATAAAATTATACGTCACAGCTTTATTAAAAAGCAATGGGAGAAATCATTCAGTAGCAGCGGCTAATGACTCCTGACACATGCAACAAGAGTGACAATTAAAGCTTCCCCAGTGAAGGTCACTAGGACACAGTGTGACTCTATACACTGACATATCATGAGAAGAGTCAGAACAGTGGTTATCTCTTGGGAACAGAAGTTGGGACAGAGGCTGACAGAGAAGGTGATGTGAGTTTTCCAGGGTAATGATGATGTTCAACATTAAGAGGAAGGTTTGGATTACACATGTATATGTGTCTGTCAAAGTGTAGCAAATACATACTTCAGATTTAAGATTTTGTTGTTTCTGAATTTCACCTGAATTAAAAAAAAAAAAAAAAAAAACTGTACCAGGTGTGGTGGTGAATGCTATATTCTTGGAACTTAGGAGGTGGAGGCAGGAAGATCAAAATTTTAAGATCATTCTCTGTTACATAGTGAGTTTGAGGCCAGCCTGGGCTACATGAGATACAGTCTCACAAAAGCAAGAGGAAAAGAAAAAGAGAAAGCAAAAGCTAAGCTGCAGTGACTGACACACGGCCGACAGCTGGAAGCCCCGGGGCTACATTGGAAGGAAGTGCATAACAGGGAGGTACACGGGCTCAGCATCGCTCCGCTTTGATGCAGGCTGGCCAGGAAGATGGTGGAGGACTGAGATACAGAAGACTTTGAGGAAGGAGAAGACAGTGAGCAGAGACGCTGCTGTTCCAGAACAACAGGAGCGGTTTAGGGGAATGGTAAGGGGCACGGCATGCGAGCATGAGGTCCTGCATTCAAGTCCCCAGTGCCCACGGAGAAAGCCAGGCAAGTCCCATCTCCAGGAAGTAGAGACAGAAGAGCTCCCGGGCCTTCTCAGTCAACCAGTCAGGCCAATTAGTGAGCTCCACGGTCAGTTTTCAAAAACGAGGTGGGGAAGTAGGTGAAGAAATTATCTGGCAACCTCTGGCTGCCACTTGTACACACACCCCCCCCCACGTGTACACACACACACACACACACACACACACACACACACACGTACATGCACCTCAACAGTAAGAGCAAAACATCTAGGCACTGAAAAGACAAAGCCAGTGGGGAAGAGTAAAGCACACACTGAATCCTCACACAAGCTCAAAACCCTTTCCTCTGAATACAAGGAATTAAAAAAAAAAAATTCCTTTAACACGCAGTGATCTACAGAAGAAATTCCATAATCTGCTAGCCTCCAGGTATCACAAACAGGCAAGCTGGGGTCAATTTAATTATTTTTTTTCTTTGTAAATAATTTGTTCATCTTGCTTGAATCTTGAAAGGCTTTTCTTTTCACCATTAAGAGTTCAGAAGTGTTATCAGAACGTGCACAGGTGTGTCTTCCCATCAGTTTTTCCTTTTGTTCAGTATGCAGGCACATGTCTTTCTTTAGATGGTTTTTTATCTTTTCTTTCACTATTTCCCTAGTGGTAAGTCCTGAGTGCTATTGCTTAGTTTTTTCCAGTTTTCCAGTACAGAGTAGTACTGAACTTGAGTATACCTCTTGAAATTAAGAGTAGGTTTGAAACACTCATTAATTAGACAATGAACTGTTGAGTCCACTCTCACATCGAAGCAGTCTTCAAGAGTCAGTCAGTGTGTGATTCACCAAGCTACTACTTATATACGGCAGGCAGTCAACAGGGAGACGCAGCTTCTGTCAGCTTGGGTCCCCGAGTAACAACTGCCAGGAGTGGGCAGAGTCCAGCTCTTGACTGGAATTGCATACTACAAACCAGAAGACAATAAGCGTGCTGAGCTTAGCTCCCGGCTTACAGAACTGTTGACTCTTTTGCCTAGTCCTAGCCTACTCTGCCTGACGTAGCGTCTCCTTTTAGTAGTCCCACTGCTTGTTGACTATCTGTTAGCCCACCTCCCTCACAGCATTCTACTGGCCCCTGGGCTCTGCTACATGCTTCTTGCGTGGCTCAAGTAAGTAAAGAGATGGCACTGGACGTCAGGGAGATGAGCATCTATCCCAGAATCCTTGGCTCTTCCTATTCTTCCCTAGGCATACATACTTAGCAGAGTATGGAGGCTCACTCCTATAATCTCATCACTAGGAAGGCAGGCTGAAGTAGGAGGACTGCTTCAAGTTCAAAGCCAGCCTGGGCTACATACTGAGTTCTAGTGCAGTCTGGCTACAGCATACCTTGCTTTAACACCAAAACTGCACCCCTGTCATTTTCCATGTCTTTTTCAGATGTTGACATAGTTATTTTCTGTCCCAATTTTTATCTACTATATATTTCTCTTAGAAGTAATCTCCATTCTCTACTCTAAGCTGACTATATTCCAAGACTGACATACTTTTGCTATTCTGGATTCTGCACTAGCCTGGGGGAAAGAAAGCCCGACCAGGAGCCAGGAAAACCAACCAACCAACCAACCAACCCCCCCACCCCCTAAAACAGCTCTGGCGGGCACTGTCCAGGCGGCTCCTCAGCAGTGCGTGTGGCACACTCCATGCATTCTGTCCACAGTAGGGACAATACTCCACGCCCAGACAGGAACTGTGGATGCTGCATGAAAGCGAGGCACTAGGAACCGTGGACCACACACTCACACCCTGTGTCTGGTACTGCTGACTTACGCCGGGCTGGGGGCTGCGCTTGCTGGTAAATCTACCGATTTGAGGAAACTTACAAATTTCTCATGTGAAAATGGATAAATGAAGCTGGGCACGCCTTTAATCCCAACATTCAGAGGGCAGAGGCACATAGATCTCTGAGCTCAAGGCTACCCTGGTCTACCAATCTAGTTCTAGGACAGCCAGGGATATGCAGAGAAATCCTGTCTTGAAAAACTAAACAAACAAAATCAAACAACAAAAAAGAAAGAAAAGGGAAAAGTGGAAAATGAGGCTGGAGCGATGGTTTGAGGGGTGAAAGCTCTTGCCACGCAGACCTTACGGCCTGACTCTAGTCCCGAATCCCATGCAGGATGAGAAAACTTCCTCCTAAATGCTGAGCTCTGACTTCTACACACGTGCCAAGGCATGTGTGTACATGTAAGTAAAAATAATTTATTTCTTTCAAACAAATTTTATCTATAGTATATTATGGGCTGATGTTACCACTTGCAGAAGGCAATATTACCAGCCTTCCTCAGGGTGGAGGAAAAGCTATCAGGACTATGTGATATCAGGTCTCTCTATTATTATGTAGCCCTGGCTGTCCTGGAACTCACTCTATAGACCAGAAAGGCCTTAAACTTAGAGATCTGCCTGCCTCTGCCTCCTGAATGCTGAGATTAAAGGCATGCACCACCACACTAGGCCATACACTAATTTTTTGAGTTGCTAAATTTTGAGACGTATAGCAATGAACATTTGGAAATGAGCATTTAGGTAAGTTACAGGCTCAATCATATACCCGGTAAAGTTATTCTTGTTCACTTGCTGCAATCCAGAACAGGTTTAGTGAAGATTTCCACAGCTGGAAGCAAAGGCAACAGTACACACAGAGGCACCCGGGACTCCACCCCGTCCTGCTACACGGCAAGTCCAGCAGCATCCCAGCCACACAAAGGCCAAGAAAAGCACCGGTCAGCAGCAGGAGCTCAGGCTGGCCACTGTTTCATGTCTCTCCTCGTAACCCATTTCTTCAAGGAGGAAGAAGGGCTACTTAGCAGGAAAGGATGGTAGCTAGGGACAAGAACGTGGTGACTTAAGCCTGATCAGTACAAGACAATGAAACCTTAGCCTGAGTGTGACATCAGGTTTCCAATGACTGGCAAAAATGAGCACTGACAGCTGGGCAGTGGTGGCACACGCCTGTAATCCCAGCACTTGGGAGGCAGAGGCAGGTGGATTTCTGAGTTCGAGGCCAGCCTGGTCTACAGAGTGAGTTCCAGGACAGCCAGGGCTATACAGAGAAACCCTGTCTTGAAAAAACCAAAAAAATAAAAATTAAAAAAAAAAAAAAAAAAAAGAGCACTGACTTATCATTTCTCGTTACCTGACCACCATGCTTGGACAAGCTTACAGGCATCCCAACCATCACACATAAAATGTGGTGTAAGGTCTCCGGGGGAAGCATTTAGCTTGCATTTTGGAGATGTCTTATTTAAAGGATGGGCCATCTGTTGAAAGAGGGACATTGCCCAGTATCCAGAGGATCAAGCCAGGATTTCTTCTAGTTCCCAGAAACCAAGGATTACCTAAAATCCAGGCAATTACAATGATAAATCTAGCCATGGCACGCTTATTTAGCAGAGTACTACGCTCCATTTTTACCTCACTCACCATGCACATTTCAGCCTCCACACACCACACAGCTATGCTTCTGGTACCCAACAATCATCATCACTGCTAGTGTGGACTTTCCAGTGTCTGGGCAATGTCAAAGAATACTGTTCAAGTTAAATTTCCTAACTTGTTCACTTGTTCTTCATGACATAAGTCACAGGAAGTGAGTCCAATAGCACTTTCCCTTAAAAAACCTAAACCAGAACTGGGAGTGGTGGTAGCCTATAATCCCAGCAATCAGGAGGGAGTGGCAGGCAGATCTCTGAGTTTGAGGTCAGTCTGGTCTACAGAGTGAGTTCTACGATAGCCAGAGCTACGTGTAGCTCTTGCAAATACCTGCTTGAAAACAACAAACAGGGCTGGAGAGATGGCTCAGTGGTGAAGAGCACCAATTACTCTTCCAGAGGTCCTGAGCCTCTGGAATTCCCAGCAACCACATGGTGGCTCACAACCATCTACAATGGGATCTGATGCCCCTCTTCTGTTGTGTCTGAAGACAGATACATTGTCCTCATAGACATAAAATATTTAAAAAGAAAAGAAAACAACAAACAAACCAAAACCAAACAAGGGGAAAAGGCTAGTGCCTATGTAATGGTGCAATAATCACCCCTAATGATTTGTGGGTTGTCTCTATATTACAAGAGAAAGAGAGCAGTACTTCCCGCAGCTCCAGGGACACAAGGCTGGAGCCAGGCACTGGCTATGGAAACTGACCCTCATTCACAGCAACCATCCTTAGCACACTTCCCAAGGAAAACAGACTGGTCTGTAACTACCTTGTGGCAGGCTTTCTTCCTGGTGCTCTTTACAGATACAGTTAAAGATCCCAATATTCAACTAGTCCCCCTCCCCAAAGATGTCAAGTTTTGTTTTCTGTTTTTTCTAAATTCACTTATTACGTGTGTATTGGTGTTTTGCCTATGCGTGTGGTGTGTGTGTGTGTGTGCACAGGTGTACCTGCGTTTTACCCTATGCATGCATGTGTGTATGTGTGTGTAGTTTATGTATGCGTTACACAGTTGTGAGCTGCCATGTGGGTCCTGGTAATCTGGGAGAGTAGTAAGTACTCTTAACCTCTAAGCTATCTTCTAGCTCCCAGCTTTCCTTTTTTTAATAAGGGAAAGGAAGGTGGAGGGGGAGAGAGGAAGATATGGGAAGGGGGGACAACGAGAGGGAGGGAGTAAGGACGGGAGAGAATGAGCATGAACGTGTTTGGAGAGGAAAAGGTCAGTTAAGAGACAAGAAAGGAAAAATAATAATACCAAGAATCCATACTGGACTGATTTCTGGGATCATTTTTTTTTTCTTGAGAAAGGGTTTCTCTGTATAGCCCTGGCTGTCCTGGAACTCAGTAGACCAAGCTGGCCTCAAACTCAGAAATCCGCCTGCCTCTGCCTCCCAGAGTGCTGGGATTACAGGAGATTTCTGGGTTTCTAAAGGCACTGTCTACACCATTAGATGATTAGAAATTTTCAATGACAAGAGAGAAAACTGCTTGAACATATTACCAGATCATGATTAGTATAATATTGGACTTATTGGCAAATGGCCATGATACTTAAATACAAATGATTGCTCATATAGAATAAAGCCATTTGTTTACACTGTATAACATATTTTTAAAATTTTTTTATATATTTTTATTTATATGAGTACACTATAGCTGTCATCAGACACACCAGAAGAGGGCATCAGATCCCATTACAAATGGTTGTGAGCCACCATGTGGTTGCCAGGAATTGAACTCAGGACCTCTGGAAGACCAGTCAGTGCTCTTAAGCACTGAGCCATCTCTTCAGTCTGCATTGTGCAACTTAACATCTGTAATAACACCCGTCCTGGCCTTCACATCACTGGAAGTCAACTAGAAGGTTCTTCCTAGGTACTTGCTATAATCCCAGATTATAAGACAACTACTCTGTTCATTTCTCAGAAATTACCAGCTGGAACTCGGGCCCTAGCATGCAGGAAACAATGAAGATTTGATACTTGCTCGGACTTGGCCCTGGTCCCTTTTCATCGGCACACCCTCGCTCAGCTGTACTTACACCCTGGAGTACATGGAGGCGGACGCTCGGGATATAGCTCCAAAGGCTACATTGGGTTTTGAAATGGTACCCAAAGAGAAAGACATAGGATGGCGGAGGCGGAGTGCCAGCGTCCCAGCCTTACTGCTTTCCTGTCACCCACAGCTACATGGAAACATCCCAGTGTTTTTTGAGGCACAGACCAAAGGGTCAAAAGGAATTTCCTAGAGAGTCCCTGGGCATAGCACAAACAAAAAGAACCTCCAATTCGAAGATCCCTAAAATAGCACATGATCTCTACCAAGGCGAGTAAGGCATAGTATTCGATTGTTTTCCTTCTGGCTCAGATTACTTGACTCTGGTAGAGAAGAATGAGGAAGTGGAGGGTGGGAACTAGGCTGGTGGAAAGACTCCAACATGGTAGTGGGAACATGAGGATCCCTCATAAATCTTTCCTGGAACAACAGAGCCAAGGTTAAGAAAGTTAAGGACCTCCTACTGATAGCAAGCAATCTGTAACAGAACGTCACATCACAGAAAAGCACAAGTCAGTGGACAAAAATACTATGTCCTCATGCAGCCTGTGTACTGGACCTTTCCCTCATAAATGCTTATGAAATGAGAGGACCACAAACTGCAAGCTCCTTCTTCACTTTGACATTTTGCCTTGAGGACTATTTTTATATTGGTTTTAACATTTCCTCATTTCCAGTCAGCACACCAATTTCCCAGAAGATTGGCTTCAGGAACATAAATATTGACAAATACTGCTTATTGAAATGTGTGGCAAGAATTAAAAAGCACGCATCCAGACAGAAAAGAACAGGAAAAGACAGATCTAGACTCAGCATCTCACGCTTTCTCTCTGCTCAAGAGAAAGGAAGCCAACATCAGGGCACCTCACCTCCCAAACCTGACGCCATATGCCTTTAATTCCAGTACTCCAGAGGCAGAGGCAAGTTCCAGGCCTGACAGGAACAGAGTGAGACCCTGTCTCAGAAAAGAAAGCAAAACAGAGTAATTGGGATTCTTTGGTCCTGCTAAAAATTATCTGGGCTATCTTAGTCAGTTTGGGTCGCTATAACTAAATACTGTGGACTGGGTAGCTTAAAAAGCAAACATCTATTTCTCACAGTTCTATTGATTTAAGCCCAAGATGCAAGGTGCTAGGAGATATAGTGTTTTATTCCTGGTTTGCAGGCAACAGCCTACTTGTGTCTTAAAATTGTAGAAGGCGCTAGTGACTGTCTCTTCTAAGAGCACAACTACACCATCAAGACTCTATTGTAACAACCTTATCTAAAGCTAAACACCGTCCACAGACCCTACCTTTTACCCCACCACACCAGATGATTCCATACAGGAGTTGGTTGGAGCATAATCTTTTCACCCACAGAGTACATTATATTCGCTAAGTACCAATGAAAACATAGCTGCTGGCCACCCTCAGCATGGGCAATTAAATCAGTCAGTCTGTCCATTCACATTTACCCTATATTGAACAGTAAGGATATACAGCAAAGAATTAAATAGAATTTCTACTCTTGGTGAATCAATGGGTGCCCTTAGGGAAGAGAACAGAAATGGCCACAGAGATCACATTCTGTGATTGTAGAGCCTTCTTCAGTGGATTAGATTTATCTAGTGAATATACCTTATATACAGATTCTTGGGACTCTTGGGATAGGCTCAGGGTCCATTAATTTCTAGAAGCACTACTTCTCATGGAACTGTGTTAAGAAGGACCATGGACTACTGCACAGAGCTAACCAATTGTGGGTATGAGAACCTGTGGCTGTAGTTTACTCCCGGCAAAGGCTGCTTTCTACGCCTCAGTTCCAGCAACTGCTAAAACTGGGGTGAGGGGTAAGTAGGGCAGGCAGGGAAGTGTGTGTGCCGCAGAGCGTCGGTTAAGAACCCACTGTCTGCAGACTGCTTCCTGCCTGCCACAGATAACAATCGCATGTGCCCGTGTACAGCTCGCTCCCAGGCTGTGGTGTGTATGTGAAGGGAACTGCTGTGGTTGGTCCCTGGGCAGGCTGAACCAATCCCATCAGGCAACAACAACAACCTGCAGCTTCTCCTTCTTCCTGTCAACAAGAGCAGATGGAGGGGCCCTTCTAGAGGTGCCCAGAGTGCAGCCAGCAGAGATGGCCTAAGCTCACTACTCTTAATGGGCTGGCAGGGGTCCCAACAGCTATTTTCTGGACAAGAAAAACTATTTTTGGAGGCAGAAAGAGGGATGGGGGGAGGTGGGGAGGAAGATATAGGTATCAAACCCAGAGCCTTGTGTATTGAAAATGCACTCCCACTGGGCTAAATCTCCAGCTTCAAAATCTCCACAGCTACAATGTGGGGACTACAGCTACTTTGGCAGTCTAGTAAATATTTTCTTAGAAATCTTTTCTATTATGGAAATCAAACAAAAAATAGAATGAGCTTCCAAACACTAGTCACCTAGCTTCTGCAATGACCAGCTCAGAGTCAGTCCTATCTCATTTTTCCCTGAGGTATTCATGTCTTGGTTTGCTAGGACAATCCTGGTTATGGCTTGTTATCCTAGCATAATTATTTACACTGCCCTTTATGTGTCTACATTCGAATGGCAAAATTTACACTGTTCACCATAACTACTTCCCCTGCCCCAGATGATTTTGAAGAAAATCCTAGACTTAAGTCCACCATAAATGTTTCATTAAACTTAGAGCATTGGGCTGGAAAGATGGCTCAGTGGTTAAGAACACAACTACTCTTCCTGAGTTCAAATCCCAGCAACCACATGGCGGCTCACAGCCATCCGTAACAAGATCAGATGCCCTCTTCTGGGGTGTCTGAAGACAGCTACAGTGTACTTACATATAATTAATAAGTACATGTTTAAAAAACAAAAACAAAAAACTTAGAGCTTTATTCTCTTTGTTCTAAATAGTCATGCTGTGGCTTTCTTGTCTCCTAGCAGGAAGGAAAGAGATGGGCAGATTTGGTGTGTGCTGGCATGTGGACTGACACCTATCTTGTGGCCTGGCTGCCTGGCTCCAGCTTATAGGCGAGACGTGGACAGAAGCCAAGTGTGTGCCCAGATCAGCATGCTCCACTCTACACTGCCACTGTACCTACCACCTCCACCAGGATTCAGAAACAAGTTACAAACTCAGGACAGGAGAATGAATCTCTACAATTAACAGAAGGAACAGCAGGCATTTGAATGGTTCAGAGTAGATCAAAACAGTACAATCTACAAAAGAATGAAATCCCAGGCTCTCTCTCTCTCCAGAGGATACCACTGCAAAATTCTAGATCTATGGTGAAGTTGGGACATCTGAAGTAACCTACCATACAGGAAACCAGGGGGAAATGGGCCATAGTAACATCCGAGTCCTTAGAAGAGGTTCCACAAAGTTCATTGGTCTATATGACCCAGCACCCCCACTTCTGGGTTATTTCTCAGACACAGAGGATGTTTGTCACAGCACAGGGCAGGGCAGGGCAGCCAGGACAGCCCATGGGAGATCATGGTAGGTGGGCAGAGAACATGCACACTATGAGACAGCATAGTGGTTTCTCCACACTCAACAACAAGCAGACACAAATAAGGCCAAGGAAAACACACACACACACACACACACACACACACACACACACACACACTGAGGGGTGGAGGAAGAAAGAAAGAATTGGAAGCATCAAGCATGTACTTGAGTTAAAAACCTGTATACACAACTATTTTAAGTCTTAGGGGGCTGGAGAGATGACACAGTGGTTAAGAGCACTGGCTGCTCTTCCAGAGGACCTGGGTTTGATACCCAGCACCGGAATGGCAGCTCACAGCCATCTCTAACTCTAGTTCCAGGGCCTCTTCTGGTGTCTGTGGGCCTTTAAGCCACCTCCTCAGCTTTCTCAATTTTAAAAAATACTTTCTTTTATCCAACAAGATAGGAACTAAGGGGTAGGGTCAGGAAGACTGAAAAAAGATGGCTCACTTCTTCCTGTAAGTCACAGAAAGGTGGTCTTGCAGTTCACACATGGGAATGGTATGACTAGTGGCGTATGTGTCAATCACTGGACTTAACATAGCTTCTGCATCTCAGTGTAAAAATAGAGGGACTCAGACAGAGCCCCTTCAGCCCTCTTCACAACGAGGGCCTGGGACTGATGCACACTGGGCCACCTACTTCCAGTTAAAGGACTCCATTACATTTCTAACCTATAGAAAAGACAATCCAAAGCTGCTTCCTGTTTTAACACTTTGCTGGCTTACAGGAGAGCATGTGTTTGGTACACAGATCACTGCCCCAGAAAGGAATGACACCATCACACAATACTATACCTACCAACAGCTGCAAAGTGTAATGTGTCCCAAAATGTCCTCAGTACTGTTTTTACTCTCACACACTCCCAGAACTCCTGACACCCCTCATTTAGTGCTGGAGTCTATGTCTCTAACCAGTGGGCTTGAGTGGGCTTGGAACTATTTGGACCAAGAGTATACCAGTCGTGCTGTACAAGGCAGAGGCGAGCAAAGGATATGGCTGCTACTCAGCTTTTTAGAAGCTTGCCTTCACAATTAGCCATCATACTGGAAGGAAGCTAGACCACATAGAGACATTGGCTTTCCAAGCCTCGCAGAAGTCTCTGCTGAGAACCAGGCATGTGAACGAATGCTCATTCATTCCGTCTCAGTTACTCTTCTCCTGTTGTGATCATGACTCTTCTATAAAGTGCCTTGGTCATGAGTTTATTTGGAGCTCACAGTGTCAGAGCTAGAGCTCACGACCATCGTGGCAGGGAGCGTGGCAGCAGCATGCATGGGGACAGGGGGGGGACCGGGGGGGGGGGGAGGAGCTCAGAGCTTAGATCTTGACCCATAAGCAAGAAGCAGAGGGAGCTAAATGGGAATCTGCGGGCTTTTAAAACCTCAAAGACACGCCTCCAACAAGGCCATTCCTCCTGATCCTTACAAACAATCCCACGGGGGGGGGGGGCGCGCAGGAGCAGGTATTCAAATACATGAACTTATGGAGGGCAGGGTATTCTCATTCAAACCTCACACTGTCTAAAGATAGTGCCTTTAGATCCTCAGCTGAGACCTCAGGTATGAAACAAAGGCAAACTGCTCCTACCATACCCACAGAATAAGAATAAGCCGTTGTCCTCCCCCTTCCCCCACAGGGTTTCTCTGTGTAGCCCTGGCTGTCCTAGAATTCCCTCTGTAGACCAGACTGGCCTCTAACTCAGAAATCCACCTGCCTCTGCCTCCCAAGTGCTGGGATTAAAGGCGTGCGCCACCACCGCCTAGCAGAATAAGTGGTTGTTATACCACAAAGTTTCAGGTGATTTTGCTATGCAGCTGCAGATAAGAATAAGTGGATAATGTATAGTTCATTGACATAATGGAAACTATTACAGCAAGGCTAACTAAAGGTCTTCAGCACCACACTGCAATATGCTTGCTGGCTCCCACAAATGACGCTCGGCGAAGGAGGCAGACTTACAAGCACAAATTGATTTTATTCATTTTAAGAACAAAAATAAGTCATGGGGATCTGTTCCAAGACAGGGTAGCAATTACCTGAGGGGTGGTGACAGGGAAGGGCATGAGGTGGGTCCTAGGATACACGACCCATCAGGACACACGTTTACAGGCTGGAGAGATGGCTCAGTCCATCAAGTGGACCCGAGTTTGGTACAGGAGCATATGCCTGTGATCCCTGAACCAGCTGAACTGATGAGCTCCAGATTCAGGGAGAGACTTTGTCTCAAAAATAAGGGAGTCGTTAGGAAAGACACTTGATATTAGTCTCAACCCAATGTGCACACACATTAACATGTGAACACCCACACTGTACATGCAAAGATGTACACTTCTGATATACTCTAAGTACTTAGGGTTTTTTTTTTGTTTTGATACAGAGACCCACTCTATAACCCTGGCTAGCATAAAACTATGTAGACTAGGTTGGCCTTGACCTCACAGAGGTCTATTCGCCTCTGCTGGGATTACATATGTACAACCATGATCCTGAGTTTGGATCTCCAGCAATCATAAAAATATGGGGCCATGCACCTGTACCCCCAGCGCTCAGAGGGACAAAGAAGAGGAGAAAGGCAGATCTCCAGAGCTTGCTGGTCCATGTCCGTCAGGCCTGGAAGAATCAATAAACTCCAGGTTCAGTAAGGGACACAAGTCTCAAAAGTTAAAATGAAGAGCAACTGAGAAAAACACCAACATTAAACTCTTTCATATGTGTAGGAGCGCGCACGCGCGCACACAGCAGACCAGCTACTCTGGCAGACCCTGAAAGCTCGTAGAGCAGTTAAGGAGTTGTTACTATTCATGCTATTGGTGATGTGAATGGAAAGAAGCTGGCTTCATTGCCCTGCCAAGCCCTGGTAAGCATGAAGGTCTCCTATGCTATTGGGGCCCTGGGCTGGTGCCCAATGGGCCATCTGGTGGACTCAGAATCCAGAAGGGACATCTGGTTGACTTGACTAACAATTATTTATCCTGATTACTGCACTTTTTGGCATCTACTAATAACTTGTGCCAGGCTGTAGTAGCAAAATACATAGGTTAGCGTCGGCAGATTATGGCAGGTTTGGTGGCCGGTAGCAACAGTACTCACTTGGAAGACTGAGGCAGGAGGATCACAAGTTTGAGGCTAGCAAGGGCTATGTGGCTAGATTGTGTCTCAACTCAAGTCAAAGGAATGGGAGTGCAGACAGGGTCAGCAGATGCATTCCAGTTTATGGTTTAAGACAGACAAGACCTGTTAGTAGTTTTCATGAAGATGGAATCCTAGAGGAACAGGTTGCTGGAAGGACAAGGGAAGACGATGATGGCGCGGTTGTAGACATACTAAATTTAGGGACACAAAAGGAAAAACAGCTGGCTCATCTGTTGTCAAAGGTAGAAGCTGGAAGGGAAGACTTGGACTGCAGTTATGAATCAGGCTAACCAGTGAGACAACACAAGTGTGTGCGGCTGGAGCAGAGTGGGGGCAGATGAGTGGGAGCAGGGTGGATCCGAGAAGCCAAGGCAGCGGTTCTCCACCGTCCTACCACTGCCACCGACCCTTTAGTACAGTTCCTCATGCTATGGTGACCTCCACCCATAAAATTATTTTCATTGCAAGGCTGGAGAAATGGCTCAGCAGTTAAGAGCACTGGCTGATCTTCCAGAGGACCCGGATTTAATTCCCACCACCCACATGGCAGCTCACAAGTGCTGTTTCATCCCTCAGGTAAATTTTATAAAGTAAAATCTGTTAAGAAACGAACTCTGCCACTGAGCTGCACTGCGCCTAACCTCTTAAAACTGGTCAGAGCCTCAAGGTTCAGTCCTTCCCTGACATTTTTTCCCTATACTCTGTGCCTTCTGAGTGTCTAGACTGCGACCATTTGTGTTAATGCCCTGTGTGTGCTTTTACAAGTTTTTCAGGTTTTTTTCCCTCCCTATGGTCTCTTATTCACAGACCTGGGACCAGCAATGCTTTAGGACTCAGATCTTTGCAAATATAAGAAAGATCCCATTTACTCATGCAAAACCTAGGACAGCATCACACTGACTACTGACATGACCCAGTAAAGAAATCACTGCCTTAGCTGGGCAGTGGTGGCGCACGCCTTTAATCCTGGCTCTTGGGAGGCACAGACAGATGTATCTCTGTGAGTTCCAGGCCAGCCTGGTCTCCAAAATGAGTCCCAAGAGACCCAGAACTGTTACAGAGAGAAACCCTGTCTTGAAAAACCAAAAAAGAAAAAAGAAATCACTGGTTCAGAGGACCACTGTCTTAGGGTTTAATTGCTGTGAAGAGACACCATGACCACAGCAACTCTTATAAAAGAAAACATTTAATTGGGGCTGGCTTACAGTTTCAGAGGTTTAGTCCTTTATCATCATGGTAGGAACCATGATGGCATGCAGGAAGACATGGAGCTAGAAAGGTAGCTGAGAGTTTTACCTCTGCATTGGCAGGCAGCAGGAAGAGACACTGGGCCTGACTTGAACATTTGAAACCTCAAAGCCCACCCCCCAGTGACACAGCTCTTCCAAGACCACACCTACTTCAACAAGGCCATGCCTCCTAATAGTGTCAGTCCTTATGAGACAACAGGGGCCATTTTCATTCAAACTACCATAACCATGAAGTTGTTTGGGGATTTGGTTTTTTCTGAGACAGGGTTTCTCTGTGTAGCTCTAGCTGTCCTCTGGAACTCACTCTGTAGACCTGGCTGGCCTCTAACTCAGAAATCCGCCTGCCTTTGCCTCCCAAGTACTTGGATTTAAAGGCGTGCGCCACCACTGCCCAGTTTGGGCACAGAAGTTTTGTAGCAGAACCAGCCATCAGCTTTCTTACCAGAGAAGCCTCTGCCTCCCAGAGTGCAGAGATTACAGGCATGCACCACCACCGCCCAGCTAACTATGAAGTTTTTGTTTGTTTGTTTGTTTGTTTTTTTCGAGACAGGGTTTCTCTGTGTAGCCCTGGCTGTCCTGGAACTCTTTGTAGACCAGGCTGTCCTCGAACTCAGAAATCCGCCTGCCTCTGCCTCCCAAGTGCTGGGATTAAAGGCGTGCGCCACCACCACCCAGCTTGAAATTTTATCATTAGATTATCATTAGTTATTGGCTATTGTAGAACAGGACATCTGCAAGCCACCAATTAAGTCTGTAAAAGTGACTGACTCACTGCAGTGGGAGAAACAAACCTTTACATGGGAAAGATCTGACAATCAGCACCTTAACCAAATGATCAATTTACAAGAACCAATAATGGACCCCTCGTATTTATTATGTGCTTCGTCACATGATCAAGGTGCATGGCAATAGCACTTTTACTTTTGCCCAAAGTACTTAAACTGAAACTAATTAAGTATTTAGACCTAGCCTAATTTTCAGTGTTTAAAAATAAATAAATAAAAGGTATAGAGGAACAGGTTAAATAACAACCCGAGGAAACAATAAGAAAACTTAGAATGAAGGCTATTCTAAAAATCAAATGATGCGGTCATTGCAGAATGCCATGGAGGTGATTCTCAGTAACAGAGTGTCTCCCTGTCTCTCCCTCCTCCCCCCCTTCCCCGCCCCCACACTTGGAACAGGGTCAGGGCAAATAGAAGGAGTCAGTACTATCTCACCTGTACAAGATGCTATATAATAGGAGGCCTCCTTTCAAAAGGCACCATTGCTCATGTCCTCAAACAGCTCTTTGCTATATTTTCTATTTTCTAGTGTGGTTTATAATAACAAATGTTTAATAATGTTCACTAAGCATTACTACTCAATGAACAACAAATGATGTTCAATAAACACATGCTGAATGGGGAAAATACTTTGAGTAAAAATGGGAAAATATCAATGTGGAGTGGATCTAGGATGGTTTATATCATTACTAAACAGCCACGCAGAGTGGCACATGTCTGTAATGAGAGCATAATGTAGAGGCAGGAGGTAAAGAGGCTCAAAATCATCCTGGGCTATGCAGTCCGTTCAAGGCCAGCCTGGACTCCCTAAGACCCTGTCTACAAACAAACAAACAAACAAGTAAATAAAAAGCAGCTCAAGGTCTCCAGCCATGTGGGTCAAGAATAAGAGTCTAGTGTTCAGAGTGTCCAACCCCTCTCATTCATTAGGTCCTTGGCCATCTATAATCCACCAACACACGAGGTTTTCGACAAAGATCCACTTATGTTTCTCCATCTACTTAGTCAATTCTCTCAACATTATCTACTAAGTGATCCATCATCCTTTATTCACGGATTTGTGCTATCCCCTTTATATCATACTAAGTTTCCATGTATATAAGACTCTGCCTCCGAGATCTGCATTCTATTTCTTTTTTCCATTACTTATTCTTGGAGACACCATTCCACTTTTTGTGCCATGGCTTAAGAGCTTATAAGTTCCAACACACCACCGCAAAAGTCTTTTTCTGTGCTGTTGAGGACTGAACCCAGGGCCTTATACATGCTATGAAAATGCTCTGTTACTGAGTTATCTACTTCCTATCCCCTTTAGTTTTGATTGTTTTTTACAGTGATGGAGACTAAACCCAGGTTTTACACAAGACAGATAAGCAACCACTCTGCCACTGAGCCACATCTGAGGCCTTAATTTTGTTTGTTTGTTTGTTTGTTTGTTTTTCGAGACAGGGTTTCTCTGTATAGCCCTGGTTGTCCTGGAACTCACTCTGTAGACCAGGCTGGCCTCGAACTCAGAAATCTGCCTGCCTCTGCCTCCCAAGTGCTGGGATTACAGGCATGCGCCACCACACCCGACTTTGAGGCCTTAATTTTATCTTCAGTGTTTTGCTAAATTGCTCAGCCTTATCTCAAATGTGTGATCCTCCTGCCTCAGTCTCCCAAGCAGGCACAAGTACAGAAGTGCACCTCTTAAAAAAAAAAAAAAAATCTATGTAGAATTCTGAGGCTGCTGTCTGCTGATACACCTGTAACTTCTACTATCAAGGGTGGTGATACAAACTCAAAACTTAAGACTAGACAGGCGTGGACACTCCAACAACCTCACAGATTGAGACAGAATGGCCTGAGATACACCTCACTTAGACAACAGACACATTATAAAAGCTTAATTTAAAAACAATCTGAATAGACTGTACTTTGTAGCAGACTGCTATTTCTCCAAGATGGATGTGATACTAGAACTTCTGAGACAGGCTCTTCATGTTCTCTTCCACTTAAAGTCAACTTGCACCTTAACCAACAGAATGTTGCGAGAGGATTCTGTGCAACTTCCAAGACAATGTTATGAAGGAAATGTGGCCAAGTATAGCACATACACCTTTGATCCCAGCACCCAGAAGGCAGAGCCAGAGTTCTAGGACAGTCTAGTCTACAGTAAATTGTTCCAAATCTGTCAACGATACGTAATAAGATCTTGTCTCAAAATAAATAGTTAAAAATTGCTGTAGCTCCCACCTGGTTCTTTTGTAGTAACAGCCCTAGCCAAGTTTGTGTGTATATGTACACACATACACAGGCACAGACAGACAGGCAGACACACACACACACACACACACACACACACAGAGAGAGAGAGAGAGAGAGAGAGAGAGAGAGAGAGAGAGAGAGACCCTGAGGCAGGACAAGTCACATAAAAACTTAAAAACAGAAATACTAAAGAGTCCTGGGCATTCATGAGTCTCCCCAGACAGGGTACCAGGCATGCACGTGAAGCAGCCCTTAAGAAAGTCTCCATCCAACCACGGCTTAATGGAAGCTGTAGAGCCCCCTTGCCTCACTGAGCCACTTCTCATTTCCTGACTTATCAATACTGTGAGAGTGATTATTATTGGCTTAAACTTTTAAGTTATAAGTATTTTGTTATGGAATAGGTATGCTACAAATTATTTGTGACACTGTTCTTTATCTTGTGTGTGTGTGTGGGGTGCTTATCTGGGGGAACCAGCTCTACAGACTCAGCTAATTACAGGAGAGGAAGCTGGGAGTGTAGAACTCAAGGCAGGATGGCCACATGATGTCTCTCTCTGCTGTCTCGGATGGAGACTAGAGTTTGGATTCTCCTTCTTTGAAGGTAAACACTATGGACTTGTGCAAACTAACATCTAGTCACAAATGAAAACACTCCCTGATGGCAGTACTGAGGACACAAGTCACAGAGTGCAGCCTCCCTCCAAACACAGGGGTCTTCCACTGCTAGATAAAACGCCATGACCAAAAAGCAAGCTGGGGACAAGGGTTTATCTGACTTCCACATCACTGTTCATCATCAAAGGAAGACAGGACAGGAACCTGGAGGCAAGAGCTGATGTAGAGGCCATGGAGGGGTGCTGCTTACTGGCTTGCTCAGCCTGCTTTCTAATAGGACCCAGGACCACCAGCCTAGGGAATGGCACCACCCACAATGGGCTGGGCTCTCCTCCATCAATCATTAAGACAACTGCTTACAGCCATATATTATGGAAGCATTTCCTCACTTGAGGCTCCCTCCTCTCTGATGACTTGGCATGTGTCAAATTGACATAAACAAGTCAGTACACAAGGAAATCTTACAATCCCAATAGACCAAGGAAGGGAAAATTTCAGTTGATACAGAAAACAAAGTGGAAGAATTCATTTCTACTCTATGTTTAAAATTCTCAATAAAACAGAATGGGGATATCTAATTGAAAAAATATGAGTATCTTCACCAAAAAGTACAGCAAATTTATATTCAATGGAAAAACCATTGTTAAACATAACTGTGGAGGCACTGATCTGCAGGTTAAGGAGAGGAAACCTAAATATAGACATTAGAAAGGAAGAGATAATACTTGCTTTTTTATATCATGTAAACCACAAGACCTATTTACCAAATTGCATTTTCTATGTCAGCAATAAATTAACTAGAAACAAAAATAACAGAAGAAACCATGATGTTTCTAGTAGTACGTAACTTAAAAAAGAATGTGCAGAACTCTTGAGACATCCAATAAATGGACATTATGTATTCTTGCATAAGATCTGATATTATAAAGATGGTAATCTTCACACTGACATAAATTTAAAGCTATTTATATAAACATCAACAAAAGCCTGGTGAAAATGTCTATTCACAACTTAATCACAAAATAAATTTTTTAAAATTGCAGAATATGAAGATTGTGCCTCCTTTAGCAAACAGACTCACTCATACTTCCACAGGGAAAAGAAAGGGTAAGCTCACCCATCCTCATGAGGGAGGAGGGAGGCTGCTGGCATCGCTACCAACCGGCTGCCAAGATCTGTTGTTTTTGAGACAGGGTCTTTTGTAGCCCAGGCCAACCTCAAACTTGGTCTCGTGTAGCAATTATGACCATAAACTGATCCTTCCACCTCTCTCAACTTCCCAAATGCTGAGATTAGAGGCATGTACCAACCCAGCAGACAGAGCCTTTGGTTAAAAGGCACCTCACTCTCCTTCTCTACTAGACCCCCCCCTCCATTTTTTAAAGGTTTATTTATTTTATGTGAGTACACCAGAAGAGGGCATCAAATCCCGTTACAGATGGTTGTGAGCCACCATGTGGTTGCTGGGAATCGAACTCAGAACCTCTGGAAGAGCAGTCAGTGCTCTTCCCCGCTCCGTCCCCTTATCAGGGGAAGGCTGACAGGAGCGGCTCCTTCCCTGGACCACGAAGCAGAGCAGGTTTGCAATGTGCTCACCAGTGTTCATTTCTCCTGACATCAGGGCACACACATGGTGCCACTTGAAACCAGATACGTGCATTCAGAGTGTAGTCAGAATGATTTCACAGATGCATCTTTCACTCTCAAAAACCCCAGCACGCTCTCTACCTTCATCTACTAAGCCAAGTGTTTAAAGAACAGTCACAATCTTGGGACTAATTATTCTGCACAGCTCTGAGGGTGCACGTGGGAGGCGGGGCATAACTAAGGCCTTGCCTACACTAGGAATGTGTGTTCTACTGAGCTAGATTCCCCACTCTATTCTTTAAACCTGTGGACAAGGTTTAACCAAGTTATTAGGCTTACAGAGATTGGCTTTGGACTCTACAGGCTTTGAACTTCTGACTTTCTTGCCTTGGCTGAGTCAGACAATTGGTTACTAGACAATTAGACTAAAGTATGAAATATCAAAGTGAAAGACTTTATACTCGATATATATACTTTTGCTTTTTGTTTTGTTTTGTTTTTTTGTTTTTGTTTTTTTTTGTTTTTGGTTTTTCGAGACAGGGTTTCTCTGTATAGTTCTGGCTGTCCTGGAACTCACTGTAGACCAGGCTGGCCTCGAACTCAGAAATCCGCCTGCCTCTGCCTCCCAAGTGCTGGGATTAAAGGCGTGCGCCACCAACACCCGGCCTGATATATATACTTTTAAAAAATCATATTCAGTTGGGTGGCTGTGGCGCATGCCTTTAATCCCAGCACTCGGGAGGCAGAGGTAAGCAGATCTCTGTGAGTTCTAGGCGGCCTGGTCTACAGAGTGAGTTCCAGGATAGCAAAGGCTACAGTGAAACCCTGTCTTGAAAAAACAAAATCAAAAAGCCTACAAAAGTCTAACAAAGCATTTTCTACAAATCTCTTATTTTTAGTTTATGTGTATGAGTGCTCTGCCTGCACTCATGCAAACAAGGCACCAGATCCCCTAGAACTGGTAAAGGATGGTGGTGAGCTGCCACGTGGGTGCTGGGAACTGAACCCCAGGTCTCTGGGAGCAGCCAGTGCTCTTAACTGCTCAGCCATCTCTCCAGTCCCATCACTATCTACTCTGTAACATCAGACTCATCTAAGGAAAACACTTGTAGATGTGGGGTCAGGAACTAGGTAAAAGTAAAACTGGCAGTGTCTGTACTGGAACTGGCTCACCGAGAACTCACACATCCACCCACAAGTAAGTGGCCAGAGATATTGGCCCAGACGTCTTCCGCCCTCTTCCTGACTATAGAGTTGGGGACTGAGCCAATATTTTCACACAGCACCGGCAGGGAATAGACAGCACATGAACTCTTTTAGAAAATGTCCCCAACTACTATCTGGACAAATCTTGGTGTCTGTCTGTCTGTCTGTCTGTCCTAGCTCTCTCTCTCTCTTATCAATACCACCCTTCTCCGGCTTTTTGGGACAGGTCCTGTTACTATGTTCCATTGGCTGGCCTGGGTTCCACTCTGTACACGAGGCTCTATTTTCTACAGTGAGTTGCAGATACTAGTTTACCCCTCTAAATTTTCTTCCAATTTTAGGACTCTGTGTTCCATGTGGGTGCCTGGTGCCTGCAGAGGCCAGAAGACGGTGCTGGATCCTCTGAACTGGAATTATAGAGAGGTGCTAGCCTTCATGTGGTTACTGGGATTTGAACTTTGAGCCTCTGGAAAAGCAGCCCATGTTTTTAACAATTGAGCCATCTCTCCAGCCCCACTGACTGGGTCTTGACATAAAGTTTTGCAACTACCATCAGTAAG
This sequence comes from Apodemus agrarius, assembly GCA_964023405.1. Classification (NCBI taxonomy): domain Eukaryota; kingdom Metazoa; phylum Chordata; class Mammalia; order Rodentia; family Muridae; genus Apodemus; species Apodemus agrarius. Next base: position 18,011,138 of record OZ030024.1, read on the forward strand.
GCCAGATGTCAAATACAGTCAAGAGTACATTTTGACTGTGGGGGGAGGAAAGCATAGTAGGTTTTTACATGAAATTATACAAGCTGTGGATAAGAGGGCAAGGTGACATGGAAAGCTTTGGGTGTGGAGGGCAGTACTGATGGAGAAGCACTTGCTGCTTCCGACCCAGGTGAGGCGAGTACTGTGGAAAGTCATATGTAAAAATGATGCAGTGCTAACTGGGCCATTGGCTAGCTTTGAGGTGCTTGTTTGTGTTTTTGTTTTTTTGAGACAGGATTTCTTTGTGCCCTAGAAGTCTCTCTGTAGATAAGGCTGGCCTTGAGCCTCAGCCTCTCCAGTGCAGGGACTAAAGGTGTGAGCCACCACACCCAGCCCATCCTAGGTTTCTAAATCAAAATTCTGACATATGTTTAGCTGATTTACTTCTTCTGGAATCCCTCTCTGGACTTTGTAATTATTTTTAGGACAATACAGAATTTTCTTTTTATGAATATGGGGACTATTAACCTTAAAGATTGCGGCTCATTCCTCCTCTGTACTAGGTACAGTCAGGGCTCTGGGACTTTCCCCCCCAGGATGCTTTACTGAATGAATTCTTGTATGCCTTACAGGTCTACCACCTACAGTCTCCTGGAGCACAGATATTCTCTCACAGGATGCTCTGAGGATGGCAACAGTGACTAAATAGCATCTTGCCACAGGTACAGGAGCTGCCCCTGGTGACTGGCTGTATAGCTATGCCAGACGGAGAGATGACAAGACAGCTCAGGCTGCGACGGAAAGGTAAACACTTTGCGCTGCTCCACTTTTCCCTTTTAATTGACTCCTGATAAATAATTCATCTCCCTTCAGCAATTCTCAACTTTAGCAAAAGGTCAGAGCATTGACCATGAGCCACAGACAGTGGGAGCCCCTCCAGCTGCCTTCAGAGGTGCCTTGAGAGACCCATCTGTGCTGTGGTAGGTGTCAACTCTGACACCCTAACTAACCAGGCTTAATGTTGTTCCAGTGAGACGCTTCAAGGCACTGCCCTTCTAAAATGCCTTTAAACACATAAGGTTCTAAGCTTCTTACAAACGAGCTGGAACAGTCTGTCAAAGCCAGCTCTTTAAACTGTTTCAAGTCTTTTGAAGTCACTGAACAGCCATGTGCGCAGGGTGTCTTGTGCTATCGCCTCGTCACAGCGAGAACAAAGCCATTTCTTGCTTACATTTTGTCAAGGGTGTAACCGAAATTCTCTTACAAATTAATTTGAGGAAAATACAACAGAAGCCAGCATTTCCTCACATCCCAGCAGCAAGCTCAGCCAGGTCTAAAGTTAACACAAGGGAAACAAACAAACAAAAAAACCAAAACAACAACAGGGTCTCACACATGCCCTGGTTGGCCTTAAACTGACAAAACCCACCTGCCTCTGCTTCTGGTGTGTGCCATCATGCCCAGCTAGATAAATTCTTTAAACCAAGCTAACTAAGGGCATGTAGATTAATTCTGGAAAAAAAAAAAAAAGGTGTATGAAAAAGAAATTGTGGAAGACTATTGGGATAGAGACATCCTTATACAGTGAAGGAATTCTAGTAATTTCATATAGCACAGAGAAGAAATAAAGAGATGGCCTCAGGGGTTGTCTTAAGTTAGGATTTCTATTCCTGCACAAAGATGATCAAGAAACAAGTTGGGGAGGAAAGGGTTTATTCAGCTTACACTTTTCCTCATTGCTGTTGATCAAAGGAAGTCAGGACTGGAACTCAGGAAGCAGGAGCTGATGCAGAGGCCATGGAGTGATGTTACTTACTGGCTTGCTTCCTCTGGCTTGCTCACCTGCTCTCTTATAGAACCCAAGACTAGCAGCCCAGAGATGGTACCACCCACAATGGGCCCTCCCCTCTTGATGACTAATTGAGAAAATGCCCCACAGCTGGATCTCATGGAGGCACGTCCCCAACTGAAGCTCCTTGCTCAGTGATAACTCCAGCCTGTCAAGTTGACACACAAAACCAGCCAGTACAGGGGGAGTCTTATCTCAAAACCAAGGGTATGAGCCAAGAATAAAATCCAGGCTTTTAAAAGCTTGAATTCTCACTCTCGGTTGAAGATTTCCTGTGTCCAGCACACTAGGGTGAATCTCATGGTCCTGCTGCTCTTATGTACAGATATAACTCCCCACTCATGATATTGTGCTGAGAACTGCCATTTCTTTTTGGGTTGTTTTGTGGCAAGTCCAAGTGCACCTGGTGTTCTGTTTGTTTTGTTTTAATTGATGAGAGGCATTTCATATTGCTATATGGAACCAAATAATCAACCCAAGGCGTCTGGTCACATAATCCTCTCCAAACTGTAATCACAGAGAAAGGAGAAATGACAGGAAGGAACACAATGTGACTTCCAGAGATCAAAGGAAACAAAGCCGGCCAGGAGAAGGGGGAGGAACCAAATCTATCTACTTAAAATCTATGTCCAGTTTGAAATTGATTTATGAAATTTCCAACCCATTACTTTGAGTAAAAGAAAATCCTCAAACTTCTGGCTCAAACATTTCTTACGTACATCTAGAAATAAAAAGATCAAATAAGAGCTGAAAACAAACTTCAAGAGAGTGGAGTCTTTGACAGCAGAAAACTGATTCCCAGGAGACCTGAGCCATCTCACCACAAACTAAAATAAAAAGGCTCCTCTCTGATACCACACATCTGAGATTTATTAGGCTGTTCTTTTTGAAATTTAGCATTCACTTGGTGCAAAGGCCACACACAGGGAAGAGTAGCCGCAAACACCTATGAGGAGCTCCAATGCCGGCTCTGAGTCCGAGCAGACAGCAGGTTATAAATGTTAACCCTGGCTCTCCTGAAGTAACTGTCATCTCTGAGGCTTGCTGTCTCTGCTAACCCAGGTCTAGTCCTGGAAGCTTCTAACCTCCGAACAATATAATCTAGGCCTAGAATGGTTTCAGTCACTGAGACTTGCTGCTGAATAAACCCACCCTTTCTAGTTCTTTCTGACCTCTGGCTAGCTGGTTCAACTCGGCTGTTCTGGCTCAAACCCCTCTCCAAGCTGGCGGATGGAATCTGACTTCTCTCTGGGTCTCTCACTGATTTGCTCCGCTTGTCTTTGGGGTCCTTCTCATTCTCTGGCTTGTTCTGTCTTCACCTGTGTCTAGCTTGTTCTCTCTCTCCAACCTGTCTCTTTCAGCTGTCCTTGGAAAACTGCCTCCTCTCTCTCTGCACTGCCCCTCAAGCAGCTTTCCTCTCCTCCCTCTCCTCGTGAGAGTTGAGGAGATCCTATTCTGTCAGTTCTTTCTCAGGCTCATCATTTTGCCACTCAATTAGACATCACTTTCAAACATGGGAGCTTCCTTCTGCAAACTAACTTAAGCTTCAGTGTCTTGGATTAAAGGTGTGTGCTAAGGGGCTGAGCCACACCACAACTACAGGCTTTTGTAGTAATAACCATTTCGAGGGCCACTGTGCAATCAGATACCCTGACAACAGTAGGCTGTTCTTATGGCACTTACTGTAACTTACAAACTTGTAATACTTTTAAAAGTATTTTAAAATAAAAGTGTTTTATTTTTATTTTATTTAATGGGTGTGTGTTTTATTTTATTTAATGCCTATGTGTCTGTCTGTGCAACCACGTGCATGCATTAGTCACTGAAGCCAGAAGAGGGTGCTGGGTCCCCTGGAACTAGAGTTACAACTGTTGCTGTCATGCAGGTCCCCTAGAAGAGCATCCAGTGCTCCTAACCCCAGACCTGGGTCACTCTGAATGTTACTGCTCCTAGAGTGGCAAGATTAGGGTCAGAATCTGGTCTTTCACCTTTCAATATGAAAAGCCTAGGAGGTACAGCTTCTTACAGAAAAACTTGGTCCAGTTCAGGAAAACTAACAGGGCCAAACACTCTCAACGAAGTCCCAAAGAGGGTAAGTTCATCTTCTGATCAATATGACCTGGTATATTTAAGAGAGACAGCGAAAGCGACCACTGAATATGAAATACCTCTACTGATAGATATTAGGGCAGGTGTAAGCACTACTACCTTCTGCCCACCCAGACTTTTGGTCTCACCTGCAATGGAGTACCAAATGCAACACAAGTTATTCTTCCCAAAGCTGAGATGTGCTGTTTGCTTCCTACGGAACTGCTCAAGGAAGACTGGAATTCCCATTTCACTGTAGCAGTAATTTCTGGTCTGGAAAAGCTGTCCCTCATCTTTAACCATTCATTCTCCTGTTCTGTGAGGCCTTGGCCACTTTATCCCTTTAATTACTGCCTTTCGTGGTGTTTAACCACCTGATGCAGGGAAATAATCCTTAGACTTCAGTGTCATAGTGTTGGTCTCAGGGTGGCTCTGGAAGCAAAGCTACTGAAAGCCAACACATGTAAATGACGGGAACAGCCTGCCAAACAGGGACAGCCCTAGGCCACCATCAGATTATATATTCCTATAGAAAGAGGAAAGGGAACACCCACCAGTATCAGTAGCCTGATTGTAGGACAAGAAGGGGCCGTTTTCTTGAGGGACTTTACAATGGCACTGATACCCTCCCTCCATACACAGACCATCATGTATAAATAGCCATTTCTAAGGCAAAGAGAACCACTTTCTTCTAAGCAGTGACAGTTTGCCAGTGACAACTCTGAGGCCTCATTTGCTCATGCTGTTTCCAGTCCACTTGTGATGCTGGCTTTCTTCCATCTCTGTCTTTGGAACTAGAACCAGAGGTTTAAAAGTGGAAGAGATCAAGACTAAGGACACGGAGACAGGCAGAACTGGACCACCGCTGTCCTGCCACAGAGAGGTTCTTTACCTTGACACTTAAGGACTTTATCATGTGCCTCTTAACCAAGAACCAATTTATTCATTTAAAATGCCTCAGTGTAGTTATCAAAACAAACCTTTAGTTCTCAAAGAGCAAACAAGAAAACATTTGCTGCCATCTATGTGTGTATTGGAGCAACCTCACTAAATGCCATTTAGGTCAGAAATCTGCTTGGCACGGATAGCACAAAACGTGCATTTGAATTATTCTAGAATCATGAAAGCAAGGCTGGAGCCATTGGACTCTGAGGGAGGAAATCACAGGAGATTCTAAAAAACTCTGAAAGAAAATGCAGTAGCAATAGAAAACGGGCTGGAGAGATGAGGGCTCAGCAGTTAAGGGCACTGGCTGCTCTTCTAGAGGACCCAGGTTCAATTCCCAGCAACCCACATGGTGGCTCACGACAGTAATTCAAAGCCCTCCCCTGCTCTCTATGGGCATGGGGATGACACGGTGCACAGACAGACACACAGACAAAGCACCCATAACGAAAATTGAAAAGTGAGTAGGAGGGTGCAGAGGAAGCTGTTGTAAACAGTCTTAAGTGCGGGGCTCCAGATACTTCCTTACTTGAGCGGGAACTCAGGGAAGGCGGCTGCGCCAGGGAACTCAGTGGCGTTGGAAGTGTTGCTCATGACACCAGTCCACAGACACTACAGACCTCTTAACTCTCATATCTTTTAAGTCTTTCGATTCTGGTCAAAGATTAAAGATACCAGGTTTATTCTTTAACCAAGAAAGGTAAACACCAACAGACAGAATTATATATTTAACTTTCACGGACTTGTTCTAGCCACAAACCTAGAGCTTTAGGAGAGGGTTGTCATAGAAAATGATGGCCTCTTGTTCCAACCTGAGCCCTTTCAGAGCCTCTGGACAGAGTTGTCTGATCAAAGTATGACAGACATAAAGCCACTTACTTGGCTTGCAGATTGGGCTCTAGGGAATAGGGTGAATTCTTCTACAAGGTCAACAACTGCCTCAAAGCCTTGCTTCTAAAGGAAGTTCTCAATGTATCTTTATGGCACTTCCAACTTCAAAAGAGACACAAAAAGGAGGTCCAAAGAGACATGGGGAGAGAGACCTGAAGAACTCTTGCCTATACAAAACTAAAATGAGGACGAGCTCCTGAATTTACTCTAATATGTATAAATATAGCTGCCTGCTCAGCAGAGACTGACTATAAATTCTGAACACCCTAAGGATGCCTTTGGGCTATCAGACAGGAACCAGCAGAGCAAAACCACGCTTGTATTCTTTGAAGCTAATGGTCCGAGGGAAGACTCTCTTAGACCTTCAAAGCTAGAAGGCTGTTTTTTGTTTTGTTTTGTTTTGTTTGTTTTTGTTGTTGTGGTTGTTGTTGTTTTCGAGACAGGGTTTCTCTGTGTAGTCCTGGCTGTCCTGGAACTCACTCAGTAGACCAGGCTGGCCTCGAACTCAGAAATCCGCCTGCCTCTGCCTCCCAAGTGCTGGGATTACAGGCGTGCGCCACCACGCCCAGCAGAAGGCTGTTTTTAAAATCAGGAAACCAATAGTTAGTCCACAAGACTGCATGTTTTCGGTCTATCCAATTCAAGTCATTTTGTGAGTTAGCTCATTTGGAGAGCTGAAACCTAGGTCCTGAGATCAAGAGACAACATTCCTACAGCAGAACTGAGTTTCTTTCTGCAGTCTGACTGGAGGGCCTGGAGGGAATTTCCTCATCCAGGCGGGCAGCTGGCATATGCATCACACCTGCCACATGGAGGGATGGTATCCAGTTCTGAGGGATGGACTGGAAGTAGGCAACCAGGTGAAAAGAGTGAATTATTAACATAAAGCACACAGAATCCACTAAAACTGGGCCATGTGGTCGAGCTTATAGAGGAGTCTGGAGTGTCTAGGGGATGTGACACTGACAGAGGACTCCAGCCCTAGGCCGGCTGAGGGCACGAGGGCCCCAGGAGGGCGGGTAGGATAAACGCTGGGCGTGAAGAATGGCTGTCGTGCCGTGCAGTTATTCAGAGACCACTCAGAAGAACAAGCTGTGCTGGTGGTATAAAGCCTCTTAGGGCAAGGTGTCAGACTCTGGGCTCCCTTTCCTGTGAGTTAAGACTGTTTACTCAGACTCCAAGAAGGGAGCCTTTGACTCTTGTCTACTGGGCGAACATCCTTTAGTCAGACGGGCAACTCCAGACAAAGTTCCTCCTTCAATTTGCTGTTTTCTGAGCTTTTGAGTTTGAAGTGTGAGTGGGTGGGTGGGGGAGCACTGTACTTGTTTTCTGGGTTCCTACAGTACAAAGAGAAGCCTCTCTCTCAGACGGAAAAATCAGTGTCTAGTGATAGCCCCAGAGTCTATCAGAGAAGACCTCACAGTCTGAGGACAGGACTTGCTCTGTGCCCAGATCAGCAGCATACAAAGGATACCAAGTTCTTTCGAAGAGTTATTACCCAGGCCCTCAAGACAGGGCCCTGTTCTATCCCAAGAAGATAGCACCTAAGTCATATATGTTAGTGGTGGAGGCACAGGTAGGAAAATAGAATAGATATGTGCTAGCTAGGTTTAAGACACAAGCTAGAGTTATTAGAGAAGAGGGAATCACACTGGGGAAATGCCTCTACTAGACTAGTCAGGCAAGTCTGTGTTGTCTTGATTAATGATGGATGTAGGAGGGCCCAGCCCATCAGGAGGGACACCACCCCTGCAGCTGGTGGTCCTGGATGCGATAAGAAAGCCAGCTGAGCAAGCCACGAGACACAGGCCAGAAGTCAGCATTACTCCAAGGCCTCTGCGTCAGCTCCTGACACTAGGTTCCTGCCCTGACTTTCCTTAGTGAGTGTGATGAGGAACTTACAGCTCCTTTCCTTCCAGGTTGCTTTTGGTCATGGTATTTTTATCACATTAATAGAAACCCTGGGACAGGAGATATGCACTAAAAGCTCACTAAGCCAGGATTAAACTTCATTTAAGCTAAAATGGTTTCTTCAGAAGACACTGAGATGGGAAGAAGGGAACGTCTAAAGATGTACTTGCAGAGGCCAGAAGAGTATGCGGGATCGCTTGCAGATGGAGTTACAGGCTTGATATAGCGGTCTTGGGAACTGATCTCTGGTTCTCCGCAAGAGCAGCAAGGGCCCTCTTAACCTCTGGTCCATCTCACCAGGGCCCAAACCATACATGTTAATCTGCATAACTTTCTGCGCAATACAATGAAATTCCGCTCCATCCTGCTTGAGAGGGGAATCACTCTGTCCAGTACAGTTGCATATGTTGTATCTGCTACTCAGCTGTTAAGTGTCAGTTATCAGATCAACAGTGTTAATAGCTGGGCGTGGTGGCGCACGCCTGTGAGCCCAGCACTTGGGAGGCAGAGGCAGGCGGATTTCTGAGTTCGAGGCCAGCCTGGTCTACAGAGTGAGTTCTAGGACAGCCAGGGCCACACAGAGAAACCCTGTCTCAAAAAACAAAAACAAAAACAAAAACAAAAACAAACAACAACAACAACAACAAAGAAAACACAGCTTTACTTGATGGCTTCATGTCTCAAATGCAGCAAAGCAAAGCAGATACCAGAACAAAAGACATGGAAAGACAGACTGACTCTGACTAGCTGCAGGGTAGTCAGAGAACACTTTAAATTTAGAGTTTGCGATTCCAGGGACGACGCACTGAGGATCTTGGAAATTATCCCTAGAAGACAAGGAGAAACTGCTATGTTATCTAACTGCTAAATGAATAAACGTTTCTTACACTTTTAATTAGAGATATCTTATTCAGAGATCAGAGTCAAGGCTGAAAGCCCTGCAAGAGGCCCAATAATCTTACCCAACAATTTCTTCCATGATATTTCTACTTTTTGTCCACCTTGTCCTCCATGGACCTGATGGGGAAATACACTCAAGATCTCAGACAAAAAAAATGAGCTGGGGCCTAGCTTGCTCCTGGAGCCAGAGATCAATAAGACAAGAACAGAGTTCCAGCTAAGCCAAGCCACATCAGTCTCTTCCATAAAGCTATCCCTCCTCTCCCTCTAACATCCAGAATTAGAATCTAAGGATGCTCCAGCCCACAAGAGCAGTTGCTGGATTCTGGTCTCCTTCTTCAAACCCAAACTGCTCCAGTCAGAAACTATGTATCTGGATCAAATGCCAGAGGCTCTTCACACTCCTGCAGACCGTGTGCATGTGTGAGACCACTGGCTTACTCATCACAAGGCTTTCTGCCTTTCCCAAGAGAGCCACAGACATCACTGAGAACCGAGGGGCCTCGCTGGAGGACGGAAAGCACAAAGCCAACTGCCAACTGGGGGGGGGGGGGGAGTTGCGACAAAGAACTCGATACAGAACACGGCCACAAGCTGAAGTTTATGGATTCAACAAAAAGCAAAGTTCTGATTAGGCCTGGAAGAGCGATCAGCAAAGGGACACACCCTGGAAGACCTTAAGTTGCCATGACAGGATGGTTAGAACAAGCCTATGGTGCCACAGAGGGGACAGCCTGAACAGGAGCCCAGGAACACCTAGAAATATGCCAATGCTTCCCTCCAAATGTGGCAGGCTGTGCCTAAGTGCACAGACAGCATGATGGTAGGTTGTGAGGAAAACTCTAGTTGAAAGAGTCAAATTTGCTTATTTAATACATGGATTATAGCCGGAGTCAGTGGTATACACCTGTAATCCCAGCACTCCCTAGGGGACGCTAGCTAAGGCAGGGGATCATGGGTTAGGAGCCAGTCTGTGACACATGGTAACACTCCGTCTCAAAACCAAAAAACAAACGCACAAAGTAATATGGGAGTGGCTTTTCCAGCAGGAAGCACTTAGAAGCACATATAAGCAGAGCCGTGGATGTGCACAGAGGAGAGCTGGCCGGGCTCCGGTAGCCCTGACAGCTGCCGGCTCGAGGAGGCTGCTGCCATTTTTATCTTTGCAGTTGGAATCCTCAAGTTAGGGAACACGGGTTCTTTTCTGACCCTCTGTTCCTACCTCCCATGTATATTTAGATAATTGGTGTTTAACTTCATGGTTCTAGCCACCCACCTGAACTAATTTTATAAGGTAGGGTGGGAGGTGATATAAAATCCCTTAGATTCCCTCTGCGGCTTATAAATAGAACCTCAGGAAGGCAATGAGCCCACCTTAGACAGGACTTCCAGAGTCTGTTTCCTCAGGAGGTTCCTCCCTCAGGTCCAATCGAGGCACCTCACAGGGCTAAGTCAGAGAATGTTTACACACGTCATCGTGTGACAGCCAATGAGGAAGCGTCTCCTGTCTGCAGCCTCAGAGTCTCCTTTCCCAGGGGCCACCAGTTCTGCTTTCGACATGTACATTGGCTCCACAGCAATAGACCCTCTGAGGACAGTGCATACACATAGTCTGGAAAACTCGCAACAGTAAGATGGAGGACGGAAGGGATGCACAGATGAGCCGTCCGAGAGAAAGCAACCGTGGGAAACCAGGCGGAAGGCGGGCGGCGGGCGGCGGGCGGCGGGCGGCGTGCAGCTGCTTCTCAGCTTTACTCTTCGGCAGGCCTGTCTGCTACAGCATGGAAGGCGCTCTGCAGAAGCAAGGCCGGCACTCATCTAAGAAAGGAGCAGCAGGCATTCCTGACAGGAGAAGGCATGGAATCAGAGATCTCTGACAGACAGTGTATGCTAGGGTTCACTGTGGGCCTATGAGGTGGGTGGAGAATATGAACTCTTTCTAGAGAGAGATTTGGATTGGGCTAAGAGCGAAACTCAGTGAACATAACACTTAGTGTATTTTATTATATGTAAACTTTACACAGAGAAAAACACCATTGAATACTACATTAAAATATTGAGATAAATATACAGTTTATTTGGAAATGAATCAAGACAGATTAATGGATAGACAACAGAGATAATAAATAAGGGATAAAACACATAATAAAAAGATGCAAGGCGCTGGGTAGTTGTGGAGGTGGCCCTGTGGCTGGGCCAAGACAGGTGGGGTTTTATTTGGTTTTCAGGTGCTGGGGACTGAACAAAGGGCTCCTGTCTGCTGACGAGGATCACAGCACCGACCTATATTGCTAACCTGGGAAGTGCGCTCTTACGGACCAATCTTGTATCTCTGTGATGTTGAATACTTGAACCCATCCAAATGATAACATATATGAGGACACACACACATACACAAATGAGGTCATGTAAGTGGAAATCCAAATAAGGCTTGTGAATTGTACCAATGGCTCCAAGGTCCATTTCTCATTTTTGAGAGACTACAGTTATATAAACTACCAATTTAGACAGATGTGATGACACACAGGTTTAATCCCAGCACTTGGGCAGTAGAGGCAGCTGGCTGGCTGAGTTTGAGGCTAGACTGGTTTACACAGGGAGAAGCATCTCAAAACACAACCCACATGCACACAGACCTAGTTGGTTACTGTACTGTTGATCACAAAAGTTTATCTAATGCTAAAACCTAACTCTAATTGCCGGGCGGTGGTGGCGCACACCTGTAATCCCAGCACTTGGGAGGCAGAGGCAGGCGGATTTCTGAGTTCGAGGCCAACCTGGTCTACAATGTGAGTTCCAGGACAGCCCGACAGCCTGAACTACACAGAGAAACCCTGTCTCCAAAAAAAAAAAAAAAACACACCTAACTCTAGAAGAGTTAATAAATGACCGGAAATGCTCATTGCTATTTCTGGGCCATTTGTGAATAATATTATCTCCTTTCAGATAGAAAGCCTGGCAATGCATGTAACAAGCCCAACAGGTGGTGGTGGTGTAAAGACAGTTGATTGCCAAAAGAAAAACACAGGCCTTTCCTGTATTTGTATTGGGGCAGCTGCCATTTGAACTCTAAAGCAAAGATACATTTGTGTTTGTTTTGTAGGTTTCACTTTGTAGCCAGGTTGGCTTGTGATTCACTCTGTCAACACTCTACAGCTTGGATAAATGTCCTTTAAAAGCACATGTGCTATCAAAACAAAACAACAACAACAAAACCAAAAGCCACTGTCCCCAGTCTTGGGCACTAATAAGAAGGTTGTACAGAGAGGTGGGCTTTAGCTGCAAATTCTCCATGCAACTGTGAGGGCATGCATGCCCTTGAAAGGGGTTTGGGGGCCAGAGAAACGTCTCAGTGCACTGGTAAAGAGGCTTGCTATGGACGCCTGGAGCCCTGGGCTTAATCCTGGGAACTGAGATGGAAGGAGAGAATCAATGCCACAACACACACTGGGGCATGTGTTCCCCACTCCCTAGATCACACTCGCTCGCTCACTCACTCAATAGTAATAAATCTTTTAAGAAAGGAACATTGGGTCACTGGTTTCCTGGCCCATTCTCTTGCCCTTTCTTTGCTTTCTGGATGGTGATAGGAACACCTTTCTCTACTGCACATTTCTCCCGTGGGTCACTGCCCTGCCTAGGCCCAAAGGCCATGGACCAAAAGCTCTGAAACTTAAGGCAAAAGCAAACTTCTTTTTATGAGGACTATTTCGCTTACATTGCTACGGGAACAGAGAGCTGAACACGCACCAGTGCTAGTCCTCAGCTACTACTTGCTAGTAAGGTTGTAGGTGCACATGGCTCTTCCCAATTGTTGCTGGAACTAAAACACTGGCCTTTAAAAAATATATATTAAAAGATCATAAACCCTAGAAACTAGAGCTTCAATGAGGCCTTTCATTTCAAAATGTAATCATTTTCTCAGGTTTAATCGTACTGAAACAAAACAAAAAACCACAAAAACAAAAACATGCTTCTCAGGTTTTAAATGCTGATACACTGATGCCCTTAAGAACTAAAGATTAAGCAAAGACACTCTGAGCTATACCTTATGATCTCCCTCTCCTCACTACTGCCTCTATTCCATCCCTCACCAATCTCCAGGCATTAAAAAATAATTTATAATAACTCTGTAATCAGAGTTAATAATTTGAGGTCAAGTTTCTATGGATTTCTAAATGATGAGAAAGATATCAACTATAGTTACTTCTGAAAGCTCACAGAAGAGAATAAATTCATGGCTTAAAACCCCCTTTGAAGTATCTCGTCTCAATACTGAGAATGAAAATCCTGGGAACTTCCAGTTACAGCAAAACAAACAAATACCTATATAACCAGAAAACACTATGTTTTAAGTATCCTACACTGACTGAGAACAAAGAAGGAGCTGGAAATCCCCAGGTGCCAGAAACCAAGAAAGAACTGAACTGGGGGTGGGGAGGACCTCTGCTTGTGCCGCGCAGAGGACAAAGGCTTCCCTACAACCTGTAGTCACTGGCCAGTTTTGTCTCCTCTGTTTAAGTCAGTTGCAAAGCAATCCAACAAGGGCAAGGCAGGAGACATCAGAATCTGACTGACTCAAGTAAACACACTTAAGGCTGACAACAGAAATGACAGACTCAAAATCCTAGAGACACCACGGAAAGCCAGGGGTGGTGTCACACATATTTAATCCCAGCACTGAGGAGCCAGAGGCAGGTGGATCTCTGTGAGTTTGAGGACAGTTTGGTCTACTTAGAGAGTTCCAGGCTGCTAGGGAGAACCTGTCTCAAAAAGAAAAAAATTATTGATAGTAATAAATACTCTTGAAGAGGGGTGAGCTAGGAATGCAGTTCAGTAGTAGAGGCGATCAGTAAAGATGCTGAGACCTTTGGCACCAAGATTACGAGGCTAGGAGACAGTCATGCTGTCTGGGAGGGAGGAAAGCACAGGTCTCTCTGCAGAGCAGGCACTAATTAAGTCATGGGATAAGATAAAGTGACACTGACACAGAAGAGCAGCAGCATCTGCACAGTTCTTGTCTGCCAAGGAAATCTAACCTGAATCTAGATCTGAAGGAAACAATAAGACAAACCCAAAATACGTTGTTCTTTAGAAATAGCAATCCTATGAAGAGAGAAGAGAATATGCTAGAAAAAACAGAACTATGGAGACATGACGATAACATACAAACCCTGATCCCTATTGGAGTTTTTGTCCATTTTTTGCTTTGCCTTGTGTTCACTGGCATCGTCTGAGACAGGTTCATCCAGCAGAGGCTTCTCCAACCTTATCGCACAGCCAAGGCTAATTTTCCTTGAACTGAGCTGAGATTATTCTCTATACCACTATATCTGGATCAGTGATTTAATGTGGTTTCCATCCAAGAAACTTACGAATAAAAGCAAGCCCTGGGAGTTCGTCTAAGAATTAGTTTAATTCATGCAATCTGGATTCCGTAATTCCTAAAACAGCAAATAGTATGCATTTGTATTGGATCATTTAAGGAAATGTAATTGCCAACTCCATCAAAAGATCTAAGAATAATTTCACTATATATTCTTTAACTATGAATCCTGAATACTAAATTACCATAAGGCTTCTTATGTTAATATTGAAGTGATTCTTAGAAAAAAACAACACAAACAGGATAGAATTATCCTTAAGCCAATCTTGGTGGCTTATACTTATAATGGCAGCACCAAGGAAGACAAGGCAGGGAGATTATTTTGAGTTGAGATCAGCCTGCTTCATAGCAAATTCTAGTCCAGCCTAGGCTACATTGTGGTACCTTGCTCCTGCCCCCACCCTGTCTATGATTAAACAGATGGTGGGAAGCTAGGTCTGTCATTCGTAGTTCCAAGTACATGCGAGTTCAAATTATACTCAGCTATGAACTAAGTTTGAGGGTATCTCAGGCTATGCAAGACCTGTCTCTCAAAACAACAAAAACAAACTTGTAGGATACATTTAAAGTAGAACCCAGGAAAAAAAGTATATTTTAAAAAAAGAAAAACTATAAATCTATACAGACTGCACTGGGGTACAGGAATGAGAGGAAACAGATCCGTCTACAGGGCACGCGAGCTGAGCAGTGGAACACACGGGAACTCAGGGTGCTTGAGGCAGGAGGGCTACAGCAAGTGCAAGGACAGCAGGGGCTACACAGTGAGTTTCAGGTCAATCTGGGCTCAGGACAAGATCTCATCTCAAAGAACCCCCTGACAATATCTTTAAAAAAGTATGGCTCAGCAGGTAAAGGCTCTTGAGTTCAATTCTGAGACCAAAATGGTAAAGAGAACTGATGCCTGTAAGCTCACCTCTGACTTCCACACTGTGCCATGGCAGGCAGGCAGACACACACACACACACACACACACTTTAAAAGTAAATATTGTTTAAAGGTATGAAGATATTTCCACTGGGGCATAATGAGACTGTCCTAAAGCTGATCTAGGAGCCGGGATGGCTGCACACACTGTGAACATGCTATGGAAAGTGCATACGCTAGGAAGGGACAGCAGTGCGAACTCAGGGCCAGCGGAAGAGGCCCAGAGTATACCAGAGAGAAAAGCAGATGACTAAGCCGAAGAAGGCTCCTAACAGTGACAAAGGCACAGCACAGTAGTGATGAGGCAGAACAGAGCCAGCTTAAAGCTGCTGGGTTTCTCACAGAAGCACTGAGGCAGAAGAGCTGCACAGGGACACAATACCCAGGACTGACAGGGACCCTCATGTCTGTGACTGGTAGGGACCCTCCCAAGTGCTCATTCTGTTTTCTGCTGCTAATTGCTCTGACTGAAGTGGTCTTCCAAATCAGCCCTACAGACGGCTGATGGTGTCTTTCTGGACCCCTATGAGGAAGCTATCCAAGCTTTCTGAGCTCTAACTTGAGGCAGGCCTCATGCTCTCCACTCTTGATAGCAGACAGGGCACAGAGAACCATTTCTGACCTAACAAACAATATCCACAATAACCTCACTGTAACTGTCACCCTGACTGATAAGGCTCCAAGAGCATGCGCCTTGTAAAGGAGTCACTTTATTTGCTTTAATCCAATGATGCATTAGAAGTCAAGTCACCATATTAAAATGAGGTTTGGGGGTAGGCCCTACTAGGTAAGACTCATACCCTTAGAAGAGATTAGAACACAGACACAAAAGGAAGACCATGTGGAGACACATGGATTAGGTGGCCATCTGCCAGCCAAGGACAGAAGCCTCCAAGGAAACCATCATGTTGACACCCTGATGATGGTCTAAAGGCCTGTGGAGCAAAGTACTCAAGCTGTGCACTTCCTTACAGCAGTCCTAGGCTTGAGGAAAACGACATAAAGGATCCAGGGTAGGAAACACAACTACAATAGGACCATCCCCTAATAACAAGAGCTTTACACTGGATATGCATGGAACATCTCAAAAACATAATACAGTACTCAATTTTAAAAAGAAACTTCAAATAAGCAAACCCAGTGGGTCTTTTTTTTCTTTCTTTCTTTACACGGGACTGAACCTATATGCCTAGCCCTATTCATATTCACAGACAAAACTATGGGGACTCACTGGAATGGTCTAAGTATAGGGAACTCCAAGTTGGCTTTGCTGCCTCTCATCTATAATCTCAGTATGTTGAGAAGCTGAGGCAGAAGGATTACCTTGAGTATGAGGTAATTATAAGCTATATATTATTAAGTACCAGGCTAGCCTGGGCTACAGAGTGAATTCTTGCTTCTAAAATAAATAAATAAATAAATAAATATCCACATGGTATAAAGTTACATAAGAAATATGTAGCTATTTCATCTTGGTTATAAGTATACATATTTGCTATATTATATTAATATATTTGAAATGCTTCTTTCAATGTGTATGTGCATGTGTGTGTGATGTGTGTGTTTAGGAGTCATGTTGTCAGGCTTGGTGGCAGACACCATTATCTGATGAGCCATCTCATCTACCTAAAGTCCTACATTTTAAAGTGACTGATGTCTATATACACTCCAACACTAACTTGTAAGATTAGGCTTAAACATGTTCCACTCTCTTACTGCTTCCTATATACAAAGGCCTCCTCAGGAGACACAGAGCCCACCACTATCTTTCTACTACACTAGCAGCAAATGTACATAGGGGAGGTAAAACCAGCAAGAAAGCAATTTACTGTATAGTCAGAATCAGCCAATCTTAGGCAAGACCTCCCCTGCTACAGGCCTGATGCTCTCCTATGATCCGAGGAGTCGTGGATAAACAACGTCCTCACTGAGGACTGCTTGGTAAGCTCATTAAAGAGCAGCACAGCTAGAGAGCATCTGGGCCTGGCGAAATACGGCTCACACTCACAGGCAAGACTAGTATGGCGTGTGTGGGGAAAAACAATGATTGATAACGTCATAGCATCCTTATTAAAATTACTTTAAACCCAGCAAATTTTTCCTGGCCCATGTACACATACAGCAGAGGCCTTCCTGCTCACTCCGCTCCTTACTCTGTCTAGGAGAGCGAGTCCCTGTCTCCTTCCCAGCCTGGTCCTGAGAGGTGGGGCAAGGCTCCAGGGCTTCCCAACAACAACAAAATGTATGCAAAGGGCAAATGGAGTCTAAGCATTTAGTTTTAAGTCAGTTACCAAGTTTTTCTTGATCTCTAGCCAGGGTTATTCTAGTATTGGTGCAGGAGACACAGACTGCACGGGTGTGGGCAAAATTAAACCAAAACACACTCACACCAAATGCATAGAGAACACCTGCCAAAGTCAGGCCCTTGAGGGCACCAGACAAGCACCACCCGAATAAAGTCAACTAAGACACCTGCCGGGAGATCTGCTAGAAATAAAGCAGGCCCCACATGCCCCCTCTTTAAAACATGATGGAAGGGGAGGTGTTCCAGGACAGCCATGATACATAGGAAAGGAAAGGCATGCCCAAACAAAAACCAATTCCATTTTTAAGAAGCCCAGGGAGGCCAGGTGGGTGGTACACACCTTTAAATCCCAGCACTCAGGAGAAAGAGGCAGGCAGATGGATCTGAGAGTTTGAGGGCAGCCTGGTCTACCAAGAGAGTCCCAGGATAGCCAGGGCCATACAGAGAAACCTTGTCTCAAAGAGAGAGAGAGAAGAGGGGAGGGGAGGGGAGGGGAGAGAAGGGGAGAGGAGAGGAGAGAGAAGAGAAAGAAAAAAAAAAGAAAGGAAGGAAGAGAGAGAGAGAGAGAGAGAGAGAGAGAGAGAGAGAGAGAGGGAGAGGGAGAGGGAGAGGGAGAGGGAGGGAGGGAGGGAGAGAGAGAGAGAGAGAGAGAGAGAGAGAGAGAGAAATGTGGAAAGCGAGTCACAGAGGTGGAAGACGATGTCCCAAAGAGGGACACTAAGACACTGCAGAGCTATTCAGGTATCCAGAGTCTGACACAGAGAGGGTTGGGGTTTATTGTTTATAAATGCAAAGTAAGCAACCGGCCTGAGGCCCACAGGTCCGCGGGCTGGTATGCTTACACTCGGTAATTTACTAAACTGTAAAACAACAGCCACAAGTAATCATTCCCACACATTCAGTAGAACCTAAAATGGCTCTTGTCTATTTAAATTCTCAATAAACGTTCGCTAAGTGAAGTAGACATGAGAGGCCTAGTGAAGAAGGCAGATGCCAGCTTTTGTTTAGAATGAGATGGAAGGTTCTGCAAAGTAAAACTGAGGGAAAGAAGCGGGAGCGCGCAACGGGAGCGTCCTCTCACAACCTCCGGAAGAGTGAACACGTCTGCCCGGGGAGATAGAGTGTTAGCTGCTTAGGCAAAACCAGACAATAATAATAATAGTATTAAAAATCTGATATAAAATCTGATAAGAGCAACACTCAAAACTGACCATAAGTCCAGGATCAGGAGCAAACTTGAGCCCGCAGCTCGGGAACTCACCGACATGACACAGAGACGATTTAATAAAGGAAGAAGGCGGGAGAGCCAATGTGGGCCTTGGATTCATAATCTTCCCGAAGTCTCAGTCTCCCAAAAAGACAATGAAAGAATGTACGTCATCACCCTTAATTTTCCTCTAAGGCAGACTCCCTCCTATACGAGGGAAGGAAGGCCGGCTTACCACCAAGAGGATGAGAGTGAGGGGCATGGAACAGTCTGGATTTGCAAGTAGATTTTAAGGTCCTTAAGTTAATGCATAGTGCAACACACTTACATATGAGCTAAAAACAATTCTTTAATGCTGCGAAGACTGCCCGAAAGTTTGCTGGGTGTAGTGGTACATGAGTCTACTCCCAGTACTGGAGACATAGGCAGGAAGACCCCAGGTTCGAGGACAGTCAGGGTTACACAGTGAGACACTTGTCTCCTAAATAAAACTGTCTTAAGAAAACCAGGGCTAGCCCGGCAGCGGTGGCACACACCTTTGATCCCAGCACTCGAGGCAGAGGCAGGCGGATTTCTGAGTTCCAGGCCAGCCTGGTCTACAGAGTGAGTTCCAGGACAGCCAGGACCACACAGAGAAACCCTGTCTCGGAAAAAAAAAAAAGGGGGGGGGGATACACACACACACACACACACACACAGAGAGAGAGGGAGAGAGCGTGTGAGTGAGTGAGTGAGTGAGTGAGTGAGTGAGGTGAGGGGAGGAGGGAACAGAATCAGGACTGGAGTGTAGCTCATTGAAAAAGTGCCTGCCCTACTGACTTCACAGCCACAGTACTCACACAGGGTGTCCTTGGGCAGTGGGGGAGGTGCTCTGCTCAGCCACTTTGGAGCGGGGATCAAACCCCAGCGCTCAACATGCTACTAAGTGATTTCCAACTGAACTATTCCAGTCCTAATTGGGAAATTTTCATAGAAGTTAAAAATGGGATTATGACCTGGGAAAAATATTAGCTGCACTTAAAATTATGTTCAGTTCATTTTATCAGCACAGCTCAAGGTGTGTGGGCTCTGTCACTGTGGACACACCCAACCTTCCCAAGCCTGCCTGTTTCTTTAGGGATCTGACTTAGCCAACCTGGTGGGCTCGACTTCTTGACCGATGGGCAGCCTATGCTTCTGTCTCAGAGGTTCCTCTACAATGTTCCTTCTTGTCAACGGGCCAGACTGCACAGGGAAAGCCTCAGAGGCCTGTAAGAGTTACAACTTCTGCCTTAGTCGCTCAGAATGCTTTTCTCCTGGAATCTAGTTGTCATACAAGAAATCCCAAGCCAGTCAAGCAGAGACAGCCACATGGAGAGAGGATTCCTGCCTCCTAATCACACTAGTCAAGGTGACAGAGACTCTAGCAGTTAATTTAGACACTCCTGCTCCAGTTGCTGTCTGAAAACAACCATCCCAGCTGTTGTTACAAAGAATAAGCCAGCTGAACCCTGCCTAACTTCCTGTGTCAGAATTACTATTGTTGTGAGTCATTAGGCTATGGGTACATGTATGTGAGCTTTTGTATGTAGGCAGTTGCAAGCGCACACATATGCAGAGTGAGGGTGACCCCAGGTGTCTTGCCTTAGGTGCTGTCCAACACTTTTTTTTTTTTTTTTTTTTTTTTTTTTTTTGAGACAGGGTCTCTCAGAGGCCTGGAATCTGCCAAGTATGCTAGGCTGGCTGACTGGCTATCAAGCTCAGGGCATCCACTTGTCTCCACCTCTCC
Source organism: Apodemus agrarius (assembly GCA_964023405.1). Lineage (NCBI taxonomy): Eukaryota > Metazoa > Chordata > Mammalia > Rodentia > Muridae > Apodemus > Apodemus agrarius. Next base: position 18,031,291 of record OZ030024.1, read on the forward strand.
AACCCTAGGTTACAAGCACACACCTCCACATCTGGCTTTTTCCACGGGTTCGGGCATTAAACTCAGCTCCTTATGCTTGTTCAGAAAGAACTTTATTGGACTGAGCCATCATCCCAACCCAAGAAACAAGTCATTAAGTTTTAAGGCAGATTTTATAACCTAACAGCAGAAAACAAAGACAGGTTTTGGATCAGCTCTCAAAATCATGGGAACATGGAGCCAGAACCCAACTACCAGGAGGAAGAAAACAAGGGTCACAAGCCAGTCCAGAGGAATTCTCCCATCACAGACGGCCCTTACCTGTCAGCAAAAGGCTTTGTGGCTTCTCAATTTATATATTAAAAAGCAAGTTATCCTGGCAAACAGGAAGCAGGGGCAAGTACGGCTCTTTGAATTCAAGGCCAGCGTGGTTGGCTGCATTACGTTCCAGGTCAGCCTAAGCTGGACCTTGTCAAACAAAAACAAAAATAAAAACAAAAACAAAAGCAAAAGCAAAAGCAAAAGCAAATACAAGGAAAGGAAAGAAAAGGAAAGGAAAGGAAAAAGGAAAAGGAAAAGGAAAAGGAAAGGAAAGGAAAGGAAAAAAAGGAAAAAGGAAAAAGGAAAAAGGAAAAAGGAAAAAGGAAAAAGGAAAAAGGAAAAAGGAAAAAGGAAAGGAAAGGAAAGGAAAGGAAAGGAAAGGAAAGGAAAGGAAAGGAAAGGAAAGGAAAGGAAAGGAAAGGAAAGGAAAGGAAATTCAGGGATTAAATATGAAGAACAGTGAAGCTGACATCATACACATTAACCTATCAGTGTGATCCCATTCTTAAAAGAGTTTCATAAAAGAGTATCATGTGCTGCTCTTTCCCCCGACTTAGCAACATTTCCTGTGAATTGTGCAACAGGAAAGAAAACAAACGCAATCACATTTAAATTCTGCCATCCTAAAGGTTGTGAAATACAATGTAGATGTCAGACAGAAATTCCGACACTGTACTTTCTCATCTGTATGATGGGAGTCATTTCCTGCTGTGCTTGAGATGGTTATAAAGGAAAAGTGAGAATATATCTAAAGTTCTGCACTGAAGAAATGCCAAGTTCTCAATCCCTTTCTTCCACCCTAGACCAGTGCAACAAGATCTCTCAGTGTTACACAGCCCAAAGGGTTTCTTTAAAGAAACCAAATCACACATGGCTTCATTCATTAAATATACTAAATATACGCAGGTATGTGCCAATATATACCATCACCAAACAATCTTCCTTACTCAAGGACAATTAAAGTACCAGCGTTCCTTTATAAATGTTTAAAATTTTAGTAGCTCAAAGTAATTAAGTGATTTTGCATTTTTGGTAGGCTGTTCTAAAGCTTTCAGAAGGAAACAACAGATAACTTGGCTGCCAGAAATGGGACTTAAAAGGAGAAGCTGAGGTGAGCCAGGAGTTTAAGGCAGCAGCTAGCCGAGCAAGCCTGAAGGATCCCCATGGCTGACTGAGAGCTGGCACTGAGGCAACAGGCCCTTGAGTTTACCGCCTGGCTGAGACTGGAGTAGGGCGCTGGTTTCCATGCTCAGAAGGATGCTAGCAGCAGGCAGAGCTGCGTTCTTGGGAATGTAGAAGACAAGAGCTTCCCCCCTATGATCCTTCTGCATTCTTACATAAGTGGGACCTGCACTGCCTTAAACTGGTAATGGCAGCCTCTTACTAATTATAGCCCAGCCTTCGTCTGTCTGTTAGATTAGAACTTCCCTCCCTCTTCAAGCCACTTGAAGCACAGAACCAGGACAATGAGGCTATCTGTATCTTTCCAGTGTTTTCTTCCTATGGCTTGAATTTTACTACCTACCTACTTTGTGTGTCTGTTTGTGAACTGCAAACTCTTGGTTTGACTTTTTAGCAACTACTCATTTGCTTTCCTCAGGCAAATCTGAGATGGGAGTTAAACATTTTAGGACCTGCTTAAGACTTATGGATGTATATTTATGAATGCATTTAAAATAACATTTCTTTAAACAATAACTGGTTAAAGCAAAAGGAATAGCCACCAACCAGTATACTGTAAGGCTGTGTGTGTGTATGTGTGTGCGTGTGTGTACCCATGATATTTATGTGTCCTTTGCTTGAGAGGTCTCTGGGGAAAATGAATGGAAGAGTAATTAAGACTCTTTTTTTTTAATTCAAAATATTCTTTATTTACATTTCAAATGATTTCCCCTTTCCTAGAACCCCCCTCCCCAAAAGTCCCATAAGCCCTCTTCCCTCCCCCTGTTCCTCCCACTTCCCAGTCCCGGTGTTCTACACTGCTGCACTGAGCCTTTCCAGGACCAGGGGCCACTCCTTCCTTCCTTCTTGGGCATCATTTGATACATGAATTGTATCTTGGGTATTCCGAGCATCTGGGCTAATATCCGCTTATCAGTGAGTGCATACCAAGAGTGTTCTTTTGTGATTGGGTCACCTCACTCAGGATGACATTCTCCAGTTCCACCCATTTGCCTAAGAATTTCATGAATTCATTGTTTTTTAACAGCTGAGTAGTATTCCATAGTGTAAATATACCACATTTTCTGTACCCATTTTTCCGTTGAAGGACATCTAGGTTCTTTCCAGCTTCTGGCTATTATAAATAGGGCTTCTACGAACATAGTGGACCATGTGTCCTTATTACATGCTGGGGAATCCTCTGGGTATATGCCCAGGAGTGGTATAGCGGGGTCCTCTGGTAATATCATGCCCAGTTTTCTGAGGAACTGCCAGACTGATTTCCAGAGTGGCTGTACCAGCTTGCAACCCCACCAGCAGTGGAGGAGTGTTCCTCTCCACATGCTCGCCAGCACTTGTTTTCTCCTGAGATTTTGATCTTAGCCATTCTGACTGATGTGAGGTGAGATCTCAGGGTTGTTTTGATTTGCACTTCCTTGATGACTAAGGATGCTGAACATTTCTTTGGGTGCTTAGACTCAGTACTGTTTTTACACTGAGGTGATATAAATACTATGTAGCTTAGTAGTCAAGAGTTTTTAATTGTATAAGCATGAGGACCTGAGTTCAAATCCTTAGCAACTATCTAAAAAGCTAGCTGTAGCTGTATATTCACCTGGGCCTGAAACCTCCCAACACTGTGGGGGAGGGACTGGCCAGGCCAGTCCCAGGTTGAGTATGAAATCCTTTGTCAAAGGAGTAAGGTAGAAAGTGGCAAAGCAGGACACACAGTGTCCTTGTCCTCCATATCCTCTACACACACACACACACACACACACACACACACACATGCACGCGCTCATGGACGCACAAACACAAGCATGCACTTTTTTTTAGGTTCAAGGTCATTCCCAGTTATGCAATGAGTTTGAGGCTAGCCTGGTATACATATCTTAAAAGCAAAAACAAAACAAAACAAAACAAAACAAAACAAAACAAAACAAAACAAAACACCCTAACTACAGACACAGTGTAACCAGTAAAAATAAATCTATATTATAAAACCTAGAGCAATACCCCCCTTAAAGCAAAAACAGTAAAATTAGTAATCTGGAGTCAATTTTTAATTTAAATAAGGACTAGAAAAGGAGAGGAGGAACAAACGGAGAGATGAAAACATTGCATTGACTGTGAATGTGAAGCTTCCCATGTAAAGCAAAAAAAAAAAAAAAAAAAAATTAGACTGGATTTAAAAACAGCAGGACGCCCTTTACATACATTTTCTACCAGTAAAATCTCTAGATTCAAACAGTGCCTGGTGTGGCAGAGCACAGAGCATGCATGCCTTTGATCCCACACTTGTGAGGCAGAGACAGGCAGATCTCTGGGATCTGGGTCAACCAGGGCCACATAGTGAGACCCTAAAGGGGAAAAAAGGCACAGAAAGGTAAAAGTTGAAGGGTAGACAGGTAACCACAACTGTGCAAATGTTTGAGTGGAAAAGTGGCGTGGCTTTTTAACACTCCTCTCTGCAGTTAAGTAGACAAAATCGGTGTAGTTCTAGAATCGAAAACAACCACCAAACTGACCCAACCAAGGACAGAACAACCGACCAACAGTAGGTCTGTACTTTCTCTGCAAAGTGTGGAGCGTTCACTAATCTGCCGCATGCTCAGAGACCTAAAGTAAGTCTTAACGGAAAGGTTAATGGCGTGGGTTCCAGAAACCAAAGCCTGGTCCTCTGCAAGAGCCGTCAGTGCTCTTAATCGCCGAGCCATCTCTCCAGCCCCAGAATGACAGTTAAGAATGACAGTTCTTAGGAAGTAGTGAAATGTAAGCTGGATATAATCTGTTATTGCTCTTTTCAAGTGGGAGAAACACCAGCAGTTTTTGCAGTTATGCTAGGAATGTGTCAGAAGGCATGATTAGGAGAGAGCAGAGAAAGCCTGCAGATCAGTGCTGTGGATCCCATAACTACTTATGAAAAATGGCTGAAGTCTATATACAAGGAGAGGGGTCAGCCTTTGCAGAAAACAAGCAAAAAGAAAAAAACAAAAAAAAAAACACAGATAGCTTGTATGATGATGTTATAGAAAAGTTAAGAAAAGCAGAGACGTACATAGGTGGATGATAGAGTGGTTAGATGTTTAACTGTTTCCAAGGAGAAACAAAGTAAGGTCTTCCCCAAAGTCTGGGGGGGCGGGGGGGGGGAGCCTGTAATCTCATTATGCATCCCAGATTGGCCCAGAACTGGCAATTCTCCTGCCCCTGCCTCTAGATGGCAGGGAATATGCCATCAGTTTGCTAAGGGAATTAGTTTTGAAGCAAAGGCAAGGGGGCAACCCTCTAGGAAGTTGGAAGGAATGAACTATAAAACTAGATGAGAATTCCCAGGCCATGTTAAAAGCCCATTAAACTTAGTGATCAGGAATGTAAAATGGGGGAAAGGGGGAACTCTGCATTTCTTCCCTCCCAAGACTAATTCCACACAGCAGGCAGACTTGATTTAACCAAGGTCATGGCTTCACCACCTGATAACAGGGCAGAAGCGGGTGGCACTCAAGCTATCTAAAAGGGGAAAGACAGGTAGGAGAAGGAGAAGGGAACTTGGCCAAGGGACTGTAAGTCCTGCTGGAGTCACAGGTGGTTAATGGGACTGGTCAGGACAAGGAGTAAATGCAAATCTCATGGCTGACAGGTAAGAAAATTGTTATTTCGCCGTCATTTTACAGAACTACAAAGGTTTGTAAATTGAGGTTAAGACCATCAGGGCTAGAAAGGATCCCAATAATTACATTTCTGAATGGCCACTTAATAACAGTATGAGGTGCCATTCACTAAAGCCACTACTTTCCTGCTATGTGACATTTAGGCAAGTTCCTAAGTGCTTGGGGCTTAGTTTCTACATCTGCCGAATATGTCAGTGGGCAAAGACAAAGAGTGAATATACTAAACACATTTAAACAGTGCAGGCTTTTGGTAAGCATTAATTAAGTAAGTGCCTGCTGCTGGTGACATTGTTATCACACGTTACTATGTGTTACAATTGTTTGCCTACTTTAAAAAGATGCATTACCTAACAGAACCCAGACTGATATAAAAGCAGGAGCCACAGGAGGAAGGGTTCAAATACTCAAGTACTGAGCCTGGCTCAAGCGCCAATCATTACAGTTTCCCCACCTCCTTTTCCTGCCTGCTCACTTCTGTACTTTCTCTGGGGAAAGAAGGGAAAATGACATGTGCCACCTAACAGAGCTCAACCAACTCTTGCCTTGCTGTTGGGTAATGAGTTCAGCCTCATTCTGAACCCTATTTCCAGGTTCTGGACTGCAATACCTTAATTCTTCCCGTACAGGGTCTCAGTCACCAATGTAATAGCAACATCTCTAAAATACTAAGCCCAGGCTAGTGAGATAGCTCTTGCCTCCAACCCTAATGGCCTGAATTTACAGAGAACACACTCCTACAGTTGTTTTCTGATGACTTCCACATACTTAGCTAATGGCCTGAATGTTCTACAGTTCTCTTCTAACGACTTCCACGTACTTAAATGCCTGCCCCTCCTCTCCTCCCTCCCAATTTTTTTTTTAAAATTTAAAAAACAACAAAAATAAACTCAACACACTACCAAGTGTGGTATTATGCCTATGATCCCAGCATTTGGCAGGCTGAGGCCAGAGGATGGGGACTGAAGGCAATGTAAAGGTAGACATACTGAGAGACTGGCAGAGCACTTGCCTAATATATATAAAGCCTTGAGTTCAATGTATTTGGTGCATGATTACGAGTATCATAGACACTCTATATACAAACCTCCAGACGCAAATTCCTAGCAAGGGATGGCAGTGAAGGGTATGGCAGCATCAACACAGCAACATCGCCAGTTGGTGTGGATGAGAGACAAACTTCCTTATGATGAGAGGCCATCTCTCAAAGTTGTCCTCCACCTCGGTTTAATCACAGCTGAACAAAAATCAATCAGTCCATGCGGAAGCTAGTCTTCATTCTCTCCAAATCTTACTTAACACGACCTATTTAACTGGTTTCTCCTCTCCACATACCAAACTACAAGTAAAAGGAGTAGTCTTGTGATCATCAATGACTACAGCCATATCATAACTCAATATGCTCTCAGGATTCTTTTAAAATACACACGGCACAGAACGGTGGTAACTAGAAAGAAAGCCTTCCCGACTCCGCACCGAGAGGTTCACTGAAGCACACGCCTGTCAAGTGAGCCGCCTGAGAATGCTGTGCTAGAGCTCACAACTTTGTACAATTGAACTGCTCTGTCTGTGTGCTGCCTAATTGTGACACGCCCTAGCCATCTGTAGGTGCTAAGCCCTGGAAATGTAGGTATGCGACTCAGCAATGGAATCGTAAGCTGGCACAGTGGCTGGGGTACAACAAGCCCAGCATTTGGGAGGGAAAGGCAGGAGGACTGCCTTTTCTTCAAGGCTCAGCTATGTTGGCTATTCATAAGGACTCAAGTGCTATGGACTCCTTTTGGAAACTTTGTATACTTTGTAAACCCTCAAGGCAGGAAAGAAGCCAGGCTCCTGCCTGAGGAGCTTCTATCAGCCAGGGCCACCCTCAGACCTCTCTATCCAGCCTCTGTAGCTGTTACAAAGGTCATCTCTAATAACACCTCAATAGGGCTCTTCCCAGGTTATGCTAATTTTAGGTGAAAAGTATGAACAAAAGTCATCAATCCCTGAATAGGAATACCCACCAATCCCCGAGCTTCCCAAGTTCACCCTAAAAAAAAATCTCTGCCTTCCAAAGTTCTGCCCATAAGAAATCATATATAAAAGCTGTACCTGCTCAGCTCCCTGCCATCTCCTCCTGGTAGCCACAGGCAGCCAACCCTGGATTTGTCTCTCCATGCCCTGGACCCTCCCAATAAATCTCTTTTATGAGGTTTGCTGTCTGGTGTGTGTGTCTCATCAGAAGAAGGTAAGAAGCAAAGCACTGAAGCAGGCTCCTAAGTCCTTATCTCAGGGGCATCCCCTCAGAGCTGTGTGGCTCTGGGGCTCTTGTGTGTCAGGATGCCCTTCCGCTGGCACTGTCCCACCTCAGAGCTGTGCAGTCCCTGGGCTTCCAAGTCCCAAGACACCTTTTTATCTGAACAACAAGGACCACAATATCTAATGTGGTCCAGTTCAGTCCAGTCTAGGCTAATAACACAACTTCTTAAGATATTGTCAAAAAAAAAAAAAAAAAAAAAAAAAACCAAAAACCTTAAGAAAAAGATCAAGAAACATATTTTTAAATTTAGTTGATTAGAATTTAAATAGCCGCCAGTGGTGGTGGCGCACGCCTTTAATCCCAGCACTTGGGAGGCAGAGGCAGGCGGATTTCTGAGTTCGAGGCCAGCCTGGTCTACTGGGTGAGTTCCAGGACAGCCAGGGCTATACAGAGAAACCCTGTCTTGAAAAAACAAAACAAAACAAAACAAAAAAAACACACAACAAAAACAAAACAACAACAACAACAAAAACCAAAGAATTTAAATAGCCACCTGTACCTTGTGGCTACGTGCTAGACACTATGGTCCAGAAGGGAGAAAACGGATCTAGTCTGTCTAGAGCACAGAATGCTCTCCAAGTTTATCATGTCTCTTCTCTGCATATTCTGAGAACAGAGGAAGAGTTAAGCCTTCTGTTGCTATAGAGACAGATCCCTGCCACAGCTGTGAGCCCCCAGAGGTACAATGCTCTAAGGTTTCCCCACATGACTCAGGAGCTGCTCTTCCTCTGGGATGGAGCACAAAGCCATGCTGGGCTCTAGCTTCCTGCCTGTCCCCACGCTCGGAGTGCGTGTTCGCTCAACAGCATGATACCAGACTGATAAGGCTTCACGGAATTTCTGAGCAGGAAGAGACTGTAAGAAAGCAGCTAGCTAAACCCCTGCTCCTTTCCCCACGAGGGAAAATGAGAAACACACAAGTAAGGTGACTTGTTCATTTTTGTTTGTTTTTATACAATGGAAGGCAAGAAGTAAGCAACCCACTTATTACCGAGAGGAACTTACTTCATAGTTCAATGAAATATAAAGCTGTAAATTAAAAGCGGGTGAAGAAACAACTATGCACTGAAAGGCAGAGATAAGAAACTAAAGTATAGCCGGGCGGTGGTGGTGCACGCCTTTAATCCCAGCACTTGGGAGGCAGAGGCAGGCGGATTTCTGAGTTCGAGGCCAGCCTGGACTACAGAGTGAGTTCCAAGATAGCCAGGGCTATACAGAGAAACCCTGTCTCGGAAAACCAAAATAAGAAGCTAAAGTACAGGGCTGTACAGATGGCTCAGCCAGAGGTCCTGAGTTCAATTCCCACAACGACATGGTGGCTCACAACCATCTGTAACAGGATCTGGTGCCCTCTTCCGGTGTGTCTGAAGACAGCGACAGTGTATTCACATACATAAAATAAATAAATCTTAAAAAAATAAAAATAAAGAAACTGAAGAACAGGACCAGAATTGGAAACAATTGAAGCACAGGACCAGAATCTGAAGGATGAAAGTTGAGGAACACAAACCACAGAAGGACCAAGGACTCACAACACCTATGACTGCTCAAAACACAACTCCAAGAACCAAAAAAAAAAAAAATCAATAAAAAGTAAAACCGGTTTAAGTGCTTTGAAGGACATGAGATCCTGTATTCAAGTACAAATAACAAGCAGGACACATGAGAGTAAATCAAGTGTGGCTCACACCACAGTCGCCAGCGGAAGACCAGAGCAGAGAGGACAGAGCGGCACACAAGAGGAGCTCTAAGAGGCCAGAAGCCCAGCTCACCTCGCAGCTCTGGAAACTAAGCGAAACACAGCAGTAAAACTGTCTAAATATGGAGAAAAAGAAATAAACCCCCAACCCCCAACACACATCCGGTTTAATTATCCAATGATCATGACAGATAAAAATAGATTTAGGCAAGCAAAAGAAAAGTTTCACAGTAGTAGAAAACAGCCAACTGCATAGCCCACCTTTGATAGCAGAAGCATGAGCTGGAAGAGCAGGAGGCAGAGAAGGCTGAGCAGGTGCGTGGACCCAAGGGAGCAGACGCTATCCAATAAGAATAGCAACAACTGATCCTAGGGTATGAAAACAAGGAGGATTATAATATGGAACCCGAGCAGCGAGTAACAGAAACTGTGGGTTCTTATTTAGGAAAAGAGTAGAGATGTTTTAACTTTATATTTAGTTGAAGTGTGCAGGCCAAAACTTTAAGAGAAGCAACTGAAAGAGCTGAAAGCTTCCAGATAGTAGGGAGTGGAGAAAGGTATGGATACAAGCATAGAATAAGGACAACCAAAATGTATCCAGTGGAAGATGGGAAACAAACGTACTGCCAGGCTGGGCTTGGTGGTCGGCACTTATACTCCCTACACTCAAGAGCCAGAAGCAGATGGATCTGAGTTCAAGGCCAGCCTGATATATACACAGCAAATGCCATGCTAGCCAGAACGACAAAATGAGATTCCCCCCCCCCCACCGGAAAAAAAAAAAAAAAGAGTTGTCTTTAAAATAAGTTTTTGGTTTTGGTTTTTTGTTTTTGTTTTTTTTTGAGACAGTTTCTCTGTGTAGCCCTGGCTGTCCTGGAACTCACTCTGTAGACCAGACTGGCCTTGAACTCAGAAATCCGCCTGCCTCTGCCTCCCAAGTGCTGGGATTACAGGCATGCACCACCACGCCCGGCTAAAACAAGTTTTTAAAGCTTGGCGTGGTGGCGCATACCTTTGGTCCAAGCACTCAGGAGACAGAAGCAGGCAGATCTCCATGAGTTCGAGACCAGAGAGTTCGAGGCCAGCATGGTCTATAAAGAGAGTTCCAGGATATCCAGTGCTACACAGAGAAACCCTATCTTGAAAAACAGGGGGGGGGGGGGGAGGTGATTGATTTAAATTATTTTATGTGTATAGGTGCTTTGCCTGTGTGTGTCTATGCATTATGTGCAATACCGGGTACCCTCAGAGACCAGAAGTGAACACTGGATTCTCTGCAACTAGAGCCACAGACAGTACCCACCATGTAGATGTTGGGAATTGAACCCTCAAGTCTTCTGCAAGAGCAGCCAAGAACTCTTAACTACTGAGCCATCTCCATTCTCCTAAAAAGGCCTTTTTAAAGCCCTTCTTTTAATAGACTAGCTCAAAGCACCATCACACAGAACAGAGGCTGTTATCTATTTTGGTTCACGTAAGGATACAGATCAGCTCTGATTAAAGTAGGTCTCAGTGTTAGGCTTAGCATCTCTTCAGACCCTCTGTCATTTTCAAGATAACATGAACTCCCATTCCCACGAGCAGGCCAACACGGACTTTTCAGAGCCAAGAACTTAATGCCTATCAATTATTTGTATTTCTGATAACACCAAGGATTTTAAAGCTGCAGGATATAATATCTACCTGTAAAAGCTCTGAAAATAAGACAGGCAGTGGCTCCTTATGCCTTTGATCCCAGCAACCCAAAAACATTCTGAAAATAATTTCAGAAATTGAAAATATGTAAAAAATATTAAAAATTATATTCTTGGGGCTGGAGAGATAGCTCAACAGTTAAGAACACTGGCTGTGGGCCGGGCAGTGGTGGGCAGTGGTGGTACACTCCTTAAATCCCTGCACTCGGGAGGCAGAGGCAGGTGGATTACTGAATTCCAGGACAGCCAGGGCTACACAGAGAAACCCTGTCTTGAAAAAGAAACAAAACAAACCACGACTGTTCTTTCAGATGACCTGGGTTCCATTCCCAGCCCCAACATGGCAGCTAACAACTAACTCCAGTTCCAAGGGAGCCGACACCCTCACAACACTCTCTTTTGGCCTTCATGGGCACCAGGCACACAGACATAAGCAGATAAGGCACTCATTCACAGAAATAAGTAAATCTTAAAAAAAACAACAACAACAAAACCAAAACCGTTCTTACACCTGTACCTCCAGTCCTATCTACTTATAAAGTAAGCTAGGTATGAGACACCTATAATCCCAGCACCTGGGAGACAGGGCAAGAGGATTACCATATGTCTCAGCAAACCTGGAACTCTAAAAATAGAAAAGCAAGCTAGTAAAAAGTTTACAAAAGTATGGCGCATGAATCTGTGATCAGGATAAAAATCCCTGCAGTCCTTTCCCCCCCACAGATATTAACAAAACAGAACCGAAAATTTGTCTGGAAGCAAAAATTGCCCAAGATAGGCAGTTTGTGTTTTTATTGTTGTCTGAAACACTCAAAACTGCTTTTTGTGATACAAAGACACCGGGAAATGTGAACGTGCCATCGGGTCAGGTGCACCAGATGCCCACCCTGGCATCAGGAGCCCACTGTGAACAGCCGCTGTGGGAACACGGCTCGTCACGCTGTTGGTCCCACCTGGATCCCTTATCTGAAACCCCAGAAAGTTCCACTTAGGCAACAGTTCTAAAAAGGATTCAGTGAGGTCAAACAATTTGCCCTTCCCACAGAGCTAATTACTACGGTAATTAGCTCGGTGTGGCAGGCGGATCTGAGTTCAAGTCCAGCCTGGTCTACCAAGCTAGTTCTGAAACAGCCATGGCTAAAAACAAAACAGCAACAACAAAAAGTGTCTGAGGAAACATGAAAACTTTCTTGAAGCAAGTGAAAATAATTTAATGCTTATTTATTAAAAAGGAAATGATAGATGGTGATGCAAAGTCATCGCTGTCATCACATAGTACCGCAGTGAGAGTGATCTGCTGTGCTAACAAGGAAAGCCCACTTACACTTGAAAATCTGCTCTTCTATATACACCTGCATGTGTGTATGTATGTATGTATGTATGTATGTATTTGGACATAAGGATGCAGTCTATGCAAAGTATAAAAAAATTAACAAGTACAGTAAATAGTTTTAGACAAATGTAAGCAGCAAAAATAGTATATGTACATACATACACATGCACACATATATAAACAGCAGAGTCAGGGCAGTGGGTATTCCTGAGGAAGGATGGGGAAACGATAATGGAAAGGATATACACAATAATAATGTTTTATTATAATCTGCCTATTAGGTTAAGTATATCATCTCTTTCTTGAATTCTTGAAATAGTTCATAGTTTGAGAAATGTTGAGGCACCAAAGATCCCCTATCAGCGTCACACTGCTCTCCACTTTCCTGACATGTACACCTATAACAACAAACGAAACAGCACTGACCACCCAACTTACCCATTCACCAACCACAAGACCAAATCTTCAGCGGCTCCCCTTAAAGGGAAGGAAAGAGGAAAGGCTTCAGGCGGCAGCTGGGATCCAAAGATAAGCACCCAGCAAGCCTCCAAGTGAGAGACAGAGACTGACCAATACTGCTCAGTAAAATACGCCTTGCCTTGAATGGTTTGTTCCTTAGACAAAGACACTATTTCTGCTATACAACAAGCAGGCAGGCCTCTCCCTTTAGTAGAAACTGCTATCAGTCACCCCCAGGGCCCAGAGCTCCCCTCCAGTACTGGTACCCATTTCTCTATTAGTTGTTGCTGGCTCTCATGCATCAAATATGGACTTCCTGTTTCCCCCTTTTGAGCCCTGGAGACTTGGAACTGGCATGAGGCTTGGGGGGGGGGGGGAACAAAGCCAGGAAAACACAAAAAGGAGACAGCCGTGACGTTTAGAATGTTAACAGCTGTAACACTTGTCAGATTTTCCTGTGTCTCCATCTTACATGAAGCAGTGGTTCTGAACTGAGTCCTGAGTTAATGAAGCTGACAGCAGTTAAAACAGGCTCAGAAGATAGCTGTGGTGGCTCCTACCTACAAACCCAACGCCAAGAAGGTGAGGCAGAAGGATTGCTAGTTTGAGACCTGCATGGGCTACAAAATTATAGGTGAATGTAAACAAGACTTTGTAGAGTCTCTAAAAAGTGCTGAGATTAGCTCAGTTGACAGAAAGCTTACCAGCATGGATAAAGCCTTAAATTCAATCCCTATCACCACATAAAACCAGATACAGTCATTCAAGTCTGCTATGCCAGCAGCAGCAGGGAAGCAGAGGCAGGAGAATCAAAGTCATCTTCAGCTCCACACTGAGAAGAGGAGGCTAGCAGGAGACCTTACCTCAAGACAAACACAACTCCCCAAGAACCTCCAAACTTAACCTTGGGTTTGGAGAAAGGTTTGGGGCAAGTGCTTTTGAATACTGGTATGCTGGCTTATTCTAAATTAATTTTCTTTTTCATGTGAATTTTGCCTATAGGTCTGTGCAGCATGTGCATGAAGCACTTGCGGGCCAGAAGAGCGCCCTGAAACCCCATGGGGCTTGAGTTACACACATGTAAGACATGTGGGTCCTGGGAACAGACAGACCCCGGTCCTCTAGAAGAGCAGAAAATCCTCTTGACCATTGAGACAACTCTCCGGCCCTATTCTAAAATTTTAATATCTCTAGAAAGGTCTCTCCTTTTATTATTTCTTCTCCATAAAAACTATGTAAACAAGTCTAGCCTTGAACTCAGAGATGCTCCTGCCTCTGCTCCCCAAATGCTGAGATTAGTGTGCCGCCAGTGTGGCGATTTCACTTCTTTAATGGCTGACTAAGCTCCATTGTGTACACATGGCACTCAGCTTATCCACTGGCAGGTGTGATGCACGGCCTGGTTCTGTTCCCCACCGCAGTGAACAGTGCATATGCAGCAGAAGACATGGAGTATGCAGTATGTCTAGCACGTGCTTAGATTCCTTGGGTATATTTCCCCAGGGGCAGGCTTAAGTCTGACAGTGGTTATCTTTTCAGGGTTTTGGGAGAACCGCCGTACTGAATCCCATGGTGGCTAACCTAATCCACATTGCCCAGGGTGCGTTCCACACTCTGCTTCCTTGCAGCATTTGTTTGGTGGTGCCAAGAAGGCACCAGGGCCTTGCTCCGTGTGGGTAAGTACTGCATCAAGGAACTACACTTCTTGTTTTTCTTTTCTTGAGGATGGAACCTCCAAGGAGCTTTGATTTGCATTTCTCTGGTACTTAAAGAAAGGTACTAGTACTCCTTTTGAGAACTGTCTGTTGGATTCCTTTGTTTATTTTTATTGGATTATTTATTGGACTTTACATATTCTAGACACTCTCTTGTTGGAAGATCAACAACCAGCAGGTTTCCCGCCATCCTGTAAACTGCTGCTGCTGCTGGTGGTGGTACTCAACGCTGGGTTTCTCAGGCAGCCCTGGCACTGCTGGAACGTGCCCCACACAGCACACCAGGCTGGGCTGGTAACCCCTTTCTATGCAGAAGCATTTTGATGTAACAAAACCTCATTTTTTAAATCTTTGTACATTGGAGTTTTTGCCTATATGAGAATGTTGGATCTCCTGGGACTGTAGTCAGAGAGCTGTGAGCTGCCATGTGGGTGCTGGGAATTGAGCCTGGGTCCTCTGGAAGAACAAACTGTGCTGTTATCACAGAGCCATTTTTCCAGCCCTCACAACCCCCATTTGAACTGCAAGTGTTAAGGGTAAAGTAGAGCTCTTTGAATGCACTCTTTGAATGGCGGTGCTCTGACCTTGGGCCTGTGTCACGATCCTTTTACACTGCAATGGGATCTGAACTGACTGACCATGCCAGGCTCCGATCTCAGTGCTGCGGCATCCGCTCCCTAGCCCAGGCTGCTCTGTTCTAGTCTATTCTGCTCTGTTCTGCTGTCCTGCATGTTGAATTCGGAGCTTGGTGTCAGCAAGGAAAGCACCAGAGTTGTCATGCAGCAGCCTTTGGCTGTGTCCTACCAAGGGATGTCTCATCTACAACCTACTCACATCCCTCCCCCAACAGCTACCAAAAATTCCCCTGGTGAGAAATGCTATTATAAGAAGGGGTGGCTGCTTTGTGACTCACACTGTTTCATTAAAAAGATTTTTTTTCCAAACAAATTTTCAGTAAAGAAATCCAAAGGTTTTCCAAAGCCACAGCAAAATAGAACAGCTCATGATAGTATTTTTCATGGGCCTGCCACTTCACTGGAGGTTCCTATACCCAAACACAGGAGACATTTATATCCGCTTAGCCTTTTGTGTTGCATCTGGCCTTTAGGTTGAGAGAAGAGTAGGAAACTGATTGTTTAAACCCAGCTAATATATAATATAACTGGGTTTGTCAGATATTAAGATAGAAGGCCACTAGCTTGCAAGCCAGCACTTATCACAGGTCTTAGAACCTCTCCAGGGCATCGGGTACAATGGTACAGATGCTTCAAACACATCTGACCAAGCATGAGTAAAGCCAATGACTGATGGCTTAAATGGGTACTAGGGACAGTTGTTACAGTGGTAACTGGTGTTTTAGAAAGCTTCCTATCTATCTTAAACAGTATTATATCTTTGAGAGTGTAAATAAAAGAATAAGCAATATTTCACAAAACTAATTTGCTAGTATGGAATCCCAAGGGCTCCTTTAAATTACTGTAAAATTCCCAGAGTCCTTAGGGGAGAATCAGGATGAAAGAATCCTAGCCAGCTCTTCTCTACAGAAAAAGGCTACCGAGATGGGAACATCAAAAATGTCTCCAAATAGCTCAGAAATGTGAGCAAAATGACCATATAGGCTTGGAGTCTGGGGACTTTCTAGATCTGTCCCAAAGTGTCTAAGTAACTCTGTTTCTCCCATACTAAAAGACCTCCTTTGTCCTTAGAAGATATTGTATAGCACACAATATGGAAGTGAGTAATTTGGAATAGCTGTTTGTGAAATATGTTTTAATCATTTTTACAGAGAAAGGTACTAGAAACAAGAAGTCTGTGGTCATATTATAAATCTCATTAGCCAAGACCAAGATGGCAAAGTACTTGACTGCGTGCACACAAAAGGGCACACCCATGCACACAAGTCACTTCTCAAAAATGAAGGCATTATCTAACAGCCACTTTTCATAGTCTTTCAATAAAACAAAAAGAAAGAGCCGGGTGTGGTGGCGCACACCTGTAATCCCAGCACTTGGGAGGCAGAGGCGGGCGGATTTCTGAGTTCGAGGCCAGCCTGGTCTACAGAGTGAGTTCCAGGACAGCCAGGACTACAAAGAGAAACCCTGTCTCGAAAAACCAAAAAAAAAAAAAAAAAAAAAAAAAACAAAACCAAAAACAAAGTTATTTCAACATGGACCTTTTAAATTTTTCATTTTGAGCAAAAAGTGATCATATATAATACATGTTTATTGGGTACTCTTGGGGAATAACATATTACTGGTGTTGGTTATCATAAAAGGCTTTAATAAATCACTGAAAGCATCATTAAAAACAATAATAATAATAATAAAAATGAACCCAACCTGATTCAAAAGAGAGAGAGGCTGGAGAGATGATTCAGCGGTTAAGAGCACTTGCTGCTCTTCAGAGGACCCAGGTTCAATTCTCAATACCCACTTTTAGAAAGTTTACAACCTTCTATAAGTCCAGTTCTGGGAGACTGGAATCCTTTTCTATCCTCCAAGGGTAACAAGCACAAATGTGGTACACAGACATATATGTAGGCAAAACACATACACATGAAATTTAAAAACAAAAACAAAAACAAAAAACAACCTGTTAAACAGGCAAATGACCTGAAAATGTATTTCTTCAAAGATACAAGAATAGCTGGGAAAAAACAAGATCATATTTACCCATCTCCGGACAGAAATATAAACTACAAGACACAACATCTCACTCATTAGGTTAGCTACTATCTGTCTGGTTCCCAAGAAAGTCCTTTTCCCAAGGTCGAAAGCCCCCATTCTCTTGGGGGCTTACAGAAAGTGCCTGCTTGCAAAAAGGGAGTCATTCTCCTTATCTCTGGCAAGAGGAACTTGCGGCTCCTCCAATAACATAACGAGGTGGCACCTCTGAACTGTCAAGGTCGATGCCAGGCTCCAGGCTCCCTCAGTCCGTCTCTCCTTCCCATTTAACTCTGAAAAGCTTTCTCTTGCGGCTTTCTCCTTGCTTCCCCAGACAGCCTTGGCAGTTTGGAAAGAACTTTTAGACTTTTCACCCATGGACAGCTATTTTGTTTCTTTCTGAGCCCATTTTCATTCACTATTTAAAAAATTAAGTTATAAAGCCAGATATGGTGACTCTGAGCCTGTAATCCCAGCACTGGAGAGGCAGACCAGGCAGATCTCTCAATTTAGCCCGGCAGGGTCTACACAGTGAATTCCAGATAGAACAGGACAGCAATAGAGCAAGACCTGAGAGGAAGTGGGAAAGAGAAGTTCTGAAACAGAGGATCTGGGGACAGCTCAAGATGGCAGTGTTTGCCTTCAGTGTATAAAGCCAAGCTCAGTCACCAGCACCGAACAAACACCAACGGGGCAGGTAAACACTCAGGGGTGGAGGCAGGAGAGCAGATGTTCAAGTTTATCCACAGTTACACAGTGAGTTTGTGAACTTGGACTATAAGAAAAAAAAAGAAAACCCAGCCTGAATCAAAAACAGAGAGGAGGGGCTGTCTCCTATCTCCAAAACAAAACACCAACTCTTAGGTATAGTGGTAGAGACTAGAAACATCCCCATCGCTAGAGAAGTGGTGGTGGTGGTGGTGGTGGTGTAAAAAACAGTCTCAAAGAGTATTTTTACATCCACAGCAGTATTATCCACAACATGGAAGCAATCCATGTGTCTGTGACAGATGCGTGGAGAAGCAAATGTGGCGTACAGTCTATTGTACACTCTAATACATATTCTGTGGTACATGTTCAACCCTAAAAGGGAAGACAATCCTGACTGGAGATGCAACACAGAGAGGAAGGCAAAGGGCGTGCACGACGCTCAGTGAAATAGTCACAAGACAAATACTGTGTGATTACTTCCATTCAGTTCTTATTGCACCCCTCAACTATACACTTAAAAATGGTGAAGATGGTAGATTTTATTACATGTATTTTACCAAAATAAAAAGCAACAGGAAGTGGGGGGGGCACTAAACTATCAATACCATGGCATTCTGAAACATACACTTACCAGACCAAGGGGCTATTTTACAGACAGGTTTAAAAAGTGGTGACTCATGCTTCATATGAAACAGTGACCAGAAAGAAAAGCCGCTCTAGGCACAACAAAGAGGCTTCAAGTCCAAGGGTAAAGAAGATGCCATTGAGAAGCCAGAGGGCCCCTTAGACTGGGTCACACGTGACACCTCTTAGTCTGTTAGAAACACAAAGAACAGAACAGAACTAGGGTTTAGGGAAAAGTGAGGAGTCGCTGAAGAATTCGGGAGAAACACCTTGCAGCAGCTGAGCTCGCACACTGAGTGCTCATGCAACACAGAACGGATAAAGACGATAACTCTAAAGCCACAGGAACACTCTTAGAAAGGAAGAAAGTGGGCTGGAGAGATGGCTCAGCGGTTAAGAGCACTCATTGGCTATTCGTCCAGAGGTCCAGAGTTCAATTCCCAGCAACCACATGGTGGTTCACCACAATCTATAACACGATCTGATGCCCTCTTCTGGCATGCAGGTGTACATGCAGAAAGAACACTCATATACATAAAATAAATAAGTCATTAAAAATATGTAAAACTAAAAAGCAAAGTTTTTTTTTTAAGATTTTTTAAAAAGGTATATGAATATACTGTAGCTGTCTTCAGACATACCAGAAGAGAGTGTCAGATCTTATTACAGATGGTTGTGAGCCACCATGTGGTTGCTGGGATTTGAACTTAGGACCTTTGGAAGAATAAGAGAAAGCTAATCATCTTCATGATAATCCACATTCCCAGCACCCACACTAGTTCCTGGCACCTGTGCGTACTCAGTCTTAGCGCAGTCAGTTTTCTACATTGGCAGGAAACTCTCCTGATTTGAGATAGGAAAATGGGGTAACTCAGAATATATCCACTTCAGTGTCATGACTTCTAGATTTCCAGCTCTCTAGGTGCTGGGCTGGGCCTGTGTGTGAGAGATCATAACTCAGTGCCCTTTGGTGGTAGCTGGACCTCATGAAAAATCAGGGAAAGACATCACAGAAAGGGCTACTGCTTCAGTTACTGTCAGTGTGCTCTGAGCCATTCCGCTCTCACGATCATGGCACACTGGCTTAGGCCTTTATGTAGGAGACAAATGCTTAATTCCATGTGGAAAAACAAAACAACAACAACAACAACAACAAAAATAAATAAAGAATGCTCTTGCTAGTGAAAGACACTTGTATGGATCCTGTCTAGAAAATACCCAACTAGTTTAACAGTATCCAAAACAATGGATGCACCAAAACAAATAAAAAGCCCACCAAGTTCTTTCTGTTTCAGAAGGAAAAAAGGAAATTCACGACAAGCTGAATTTCAAATGTAGATGTTTCTAACTGCACTCTCAGGATCTGTTCTAAACTCAGATTCTGGAGTCTCTCCTCAGCTCTACTCAATTCTGGGTGTGGGGTCCAGTCATCAGCATGGTTATGAGGCTCCACAAAAACTAGCAGGCAGTCAAGTAAGGACACTCTGGGACCTCACTTATCAGGAGGCTCTTGTTTGTGTCTGTTTCATTTTTGTTGTCCAAGAGTGCACTGTACATTCTTGACATGTTTCCCCTAACTTTGAGTTATAGAAATAGTGAGATTGCTGGGCAGTGGTGGTGTAAGCCTGTAATCCCAGCTCTTGGGAGGCAGAGACAGGCGGATTTCTGAGTTCGAGGCCAGCCTGGTCTACAGAGTGAGTTCCAGGACAGCCAGGGCTACACAGAGTAACCCTGTCTCAGAAAAAAAACAAAAAACAAAAAACAAAAAACAAAGCAAGATACTGTGACTTTGCCCTTTAGCTTGCCTCCTGAGACTAACAAAGACAGGGAGACAGCAAGGTGAACTGCCTCATCAATCAGAAACCATCCCAGCAGCTGATTTAGGATGAAACTTGGGTCCTTATAAACCTCCTCCTGACCACTGGTCTTCACTCTTATCCAATCAGCACAGGATACAAAGATAAACCTGGTTCTTCCGTTTCCCCCTTTGGTTTTTCAAGACAGAGTTTCTCTGTTTAGCTCTGACTGTCCTGGAACTCATTCTGAGGACCAGGCTGGCCTATTAATTCAGAGATCTGCCTGCCTCTGCTTCCCGAGTGCCATCACGTCCACCCAATGATAAGCCTGGTGCTTATGAACAGAAGATTGAGAAGGACAGAAGCTAGGTCTCTGAGAAGCCCCTTCTAATACTTAAGCCTATAATGTTAAGATGCTAAAAACCAACCATATGATTTAGAACGGGGCACAGCAAAGCTTAGGGGAAGAATGACTAAAACTCTACACTCATCTATTACTCTAGAGACCAAGGTTAGGACTCAGGTTTGGAGCTCGCTTCAAGTACCACCTCAGGCCTGCTATCATTAACCTAGCTTAGGGTTTAATAAGAGCGGGACCAGCACCCTCCTAGGGCAGCACTGGTTCCCTAGGATGTTTTTTCTGCCAAATTTGAAAGTCTCACACGATTTATTTTTTTTTTCACACGATTTATTTTTAGTGTGCCTGTGTGTGTGTGTGTGTGTGTGTGTGTGTGTGCATGTGGAGGTCAGAGGAGAACAACTTGGGGGAGTTGGTTTTCTCCTTCCACCATGAGGGTCCTGGGGACTGAACTCAACTCATCAAGCATGGGGCCCGTGCCCTTCTCTGCTGAGCCATGCTGCTGGCTAGACTTGGGTGTTTTGAGTTCAGTGCCCACTGAGCTTGGGTGGAGTGTCATCACAGTTGTCAAAAGTGGCGCGTTCCTTCAGGAACAGAGCGAGTGCTCTCTCCTTGGTTAAGGGTGGCCTGGCTTACAGCATTCCTCGTGACATAGTTGGAGATGAGTCTTTGTTTAATATAAAAATATACACATCATAAAACAACCATGTTAACAATTTAACCACTGTTGCTTGCAATGCCTTTCAGATCTCATGGGGAATAGTTAACTACGACCCTTAGGAAATTATCTTTGCCTGAAGGAAGCATGGAAAATAGGTCCCTTGTGGTAACAGAAAACTAAAAATCCTACATTAAAAACAAAGTCTTCAGCCGGGCGTGGTGGCGCACGCCTTTAATCCCAGCACTTGGGAGGCAGAGGCAGGCGGATTTCTGAGTTCGAGGCCAGCCTGGTCTACAGAGTGAGTTCCAGGACAGCCCGGACTACACAGAGAAACCCTGTCTCAAAAAAACAAAACAAAAAAAAAAAACAAAAAACAACAACAACAACAACAACAAAAAGTCTTCATTAAGGCTGGAACTTTTTTGTAGAACTGGGCAGGGAATGGAGCTGTTCAGAGACAAAGGAATGCTTTTCCTTTTTCAGAAAGCTCAAAAAGGCCCATTACCTCTAGCATACCTACAGTGAGACACAGACTTCCTGATCCACTCATAGATACGGCAACTGGTCTTCACTACTGAAGACTAGAAAAAGTTAAACCTTTTGCAAATCCTGTGTGACAGCAAACATGCCCAGAAGACATGTTGCTAGCATATTCAGACACTTTTCTAAGTCATTCCACCTTAGCCCCAGTCGATAGGTTGGTTAAAATACCGAACAAATTTGGATTTTTTTTGAATATACATATGTATACACATACATAACTAAGAAGCCAGACCAAACCAACACCATTCCCAATAGCCAGCCACACCCCCCAGTAGCCAGCCATTTTACAGTAGAAAACAGCAGTATCACCTCTCACAGGTGAATTAGATATTTCATGTTTTCTCCCCACATTTGGACTCCAAGACTCCAAGGTTAACAAGACTACCACAAAAAAAAAAAAAAAAAAAAAAAAAAGGCCAGGCCTTTAGCATCAGAAAACCAAAAGCCACAGAATCAGGACGGGCCAGCAGCTCAACCATGGAAGGAAAGGGCTGCATGTGCTTCTCGCTCTCTTTTTTCTAGATGTATTTATTATTATAAATAAGTACACTGTAGCAGGGCATCAGATCTCATTACGGGTGGTTGTGAGCCACTATGTGGTTGCTGAAATTTGAACTTAGGACCTTTGGAAGAGCAATCAGCGCTCCTACCCGCTGAGCCATCTTGCCAGCTCATGCATGTGCTTCTCAAAGGATAAATGCTTATAAAACGTGCTTAAAAAAATTAAGATTAGCAGCCGGGCGTTGGTGGCGCACGCCTTTAATCCCAGCACTTGGGAGGCAGAGGCAGGCGGATTTCTGAGTTCGAGGCCAGCCTGGTCTACAGACAGAGTGAGACAGAGTGAGTTCCAGGACAGCCAGAGCTACACAGAGAAACCCTGTCTCAAAAAAAAAAAAAAAAAAAAAAATTAAGATTAGCACAAATGATTGACAACATTCATTGTTAAGAGTGAATGGGCCAGATGTTAAGAGTGCCCACTAAGGAGAAATCTCTGTTGAGCCCTAAGGGGTCCAGAAGGGCTATCTTATGTGAAGAAAGAAAGAATTAGCATTTCTGCCATAGGGAACCCAATATGCAAGGGTTACAGCATGAGGAAGGCACAGGAACACGGAAGACAAGTGCAATTGCGGAATATCCTCTCACAGGGTTTGGAGAACAACCGTTACAAGCTGCCACCACGGAGGATTACCACATCTATTTTTAAAATAACAAAAATGAGCCTAGAGAAAAGTGTTGTGTCTTGTCCAAGGTCAAAGTAACTCAGCGGAGGACCTAAAACTGGAAGCCTCGGTATTCTACCTCAGAACCCAGCATAAGCTGGCAGCTTTGGCTTATTTCACTAATGACAGCTTTCGGTGGTGAGGAGTCACCAAATCACCTTGAAAACACAAGTAGTAACACTGTATCAGTTTCTAGGTACCTGGTCAATCAATCACTGAAAAAGCCCTACCTTTGGAATCTTACACAAGAGCAAAAGCTGCTCAGACCTAACTCCAAGGCTCCACAGTGGAAACAGCTTCTCTCCTTGCAGCCATGAACTAGAGAAAAGGATGCCCCAGAAAATTCCAAGGCCTGTTCTAAGAGACAGAGCACTGATACAAATGAATGCTCACCTCAGGTGAACAGCACAGGACTCTCAGTCGGACTGCTACACTCACCCCAGTAAAAGCCATTTGGGAATTCAGAGAGGCAGTATGAGGTGAACTGCAGGATGCCAGGAGCATTAAATAGGCTCAAAGTCTTTAAAAAAAAAAAAAAAAAGGATAGGATGGTCCTATATACTAGAAATAATTAAATATATACAAGTATTATCTATAATGTTAACAAGCGCCTGCCACACACACTTTACAGACACTAAAAAGGATGACTATCTGGAGCTTTTCTTTTGTTTTTTTTTTTTTTTTTTTTTTTTTTTTTGGTTTTTCGAGACAGGGTTTCTCTGTGTAGCCCTGGCTGTCCTGGAACTCACTCTGTAGACCAGGCTGGCCTCGAACTCAGAAATCCGCCTGCCTCTGCCTCCCAAGTGCTGGGATTAAAGGCGTGCGCCACCACCGCCCGGCTTATCTGGAGCTTTTCTTGTATTCCCATTGCACAGTGGTGCTCCCTCGCCCATGACTGGATGGGAGTGGGGGTGGGGGGAGCGCTAAGGCTTCAATACTGAAGAGTGTGAAATTCTGGAACTCAATGGTAAGTTCATAACTCTATCAGGGAACCTGACAATAGAACAAGGATAAAGAAGTTTCTATTAAGTGACAGACTTAAGAAATCTTACCAAAAAGATAACTCCTATTCTCCCTCCCCATACAAGCTTTTATAAAGTTAGTTGTTTGCTACACCCAAAACTGTTTTAAAAGCACACCAATGACAGTTCACTTACAAACGCGATCACAATCATCTCACAAATGCAGCTGAGTCGTGTGGACTCAACTATTTAGGAAAGATTATTAATTCCAACATGCCTAACACAGACCAAATGCCTAAAGGGTACCAAAGGCGTAGTCAGGCCTTGTATATGATTTCCAACAGTTTAGTCAAAGTCAGAGAGGCTCTAAACCAGCCACTATAACCCACCAAAGTTACTTCAAAAATGTAAGATTATGAAATTGACCAAAAGATGGAAAGATACAATACAAAACAAAACAAAACAAACAAAAAAAGCCTACCTTGTTTAGAAATTAGCTGCAACAGTAATCTCATAGGCAAACCTTCCATAATGGACCCTAAGGACAGGAGAAAGCTTTCTCCTGCACAGTAACTAAAATTTCCCAACTCAGACGTAGGAGTCTGAATCCTTAACTGCTTCACTCCAACTGGTGATTAACAAACAGCAACCCCACACCCTTTTTGACCAGTTTTCTAGAGGCCTGCCCTGGCTTCTCAGGACAGCCAAGCAGACAGACCTGTTTTCCTCTAGCCGTCTCTGCCAGGCCTTCTTTACCCTACCAGCCAGGGCCTGGGAAATCCCCCTCCAGCCTTTTCCTGGCCTGTCACCAGAAGTGCACAGAATGAGTTCATCTACATCCTTTCAATCTTCCTCTTCCCCAGTCATGTGCCAACTGCCGGGTAATAATACCCCACCTCTCCCGTGCTCTATGAAAAGAAAAGGAAAAAAAAAAAAAGATGCAGAATCACGGGAAGAGCAAGCACTTAGTGTGGAGCTGGAGAAAAAAAGATGGAGGGATGTGAGAAACCCTGAGCCAAATCTACTGCATGCAGCATGAGAGACCAGAATCCTGGTCCTACAAACCCAAAGAGGGAGGCTTTCCATATAGCAGACCACACCTGTCTAACTAAGCCAGCCTCCTGTTCCGTTTTAAACAATTGATACAGCAAACCAGGTAGGTGGAAAAACTAACCACCTCCCTTTCCTAGCAAGGGTAAGAACCCTAATTCAAGAATCACTTGGCCCTAGTTTTATTTCTTTTCTCACTCTTTGTTTAGAAGACACTATCTCCCTAACCAGAAAGGTAGGCACTAGCCAGCAGTGGCGGAAATGAAGAGTCTCAGACAAGACGACGTTTGAGGATCATGATGCTAATAAATGCGACCTCAACGGGCAGGTTTCACTCAGCCATCCACAAGTGAGCACATGCCTGCAGTCCTAAAACACCCGGCTCCACAAGCCTGGTAGGCAGCTTTTCCTCTAGGCAGTAGTTATCCTATTTGATCTTTTCCATCCTCTGACATGGTAGGAACCAGGGGAAGGGCAGGAGTTAGCTTCATACCCATACCTTAGCATACTAAGAGGTTTCGGGCGCCCCGACGCGCCCTCCCTTGCACTCCACCCTTCAAGGCCTCCGTCACCCGCGGACTCACCACTGTGCGAGCTGAACCACCTGGGTGCGATGTGCAGAGGTAGAGCATCCGCCAGCGAGGCTCGGGAGCCCAGGTACAGCATCCCGTCTCTATGGTGACCGCCGGTCTCTTGGTAACCATTGCCGTGGGCATAGGTGGAGTCCGACGTGGACCCTCCGCCGCCCGGCGCCCTCTCTGAGTCGCCGGTCCCGCGGGAGGCGGGGGTGTAGAGACTAAAGGGCACCCCTCCGGCCGTGCTGGGGTCCATGCCCATGCCCGCCACCGAGCTGACCGAGCGGCTGCGCAGCCCCATCGCCCCGCCGGCCGTCCGGTAGTGCCCAAAGTGGGGCGCCCCTCCCGGCGGCGGCACGGCGCTGTCATCCGTAGAGACCCCCGGGAAGGGGCCCCGAGAACGGGCCGCCGTGCTCTGCTTGCCCCCCATGTTCGCCGGCGCCCCGGTGGGGCGGGAACGTGGAGGCCGAGACCCTCCCCCACTACTCAGAAGCGGGTGGAGGGCTGGGCGAACATAAAGGCGGAGGGTTGGGAGGGGGGAGTCACAAAAGAGCCCCGAGGTGGGAAAATCTTCAAAAAGAAAAAAAAAATCCGCGGGGTGGAAAAAGCAAGCGAGCGGGGACCCCAAACTAAGAATTTCAAACTGTCCAAGCCGAATGCATGTTCCCCTTAAGGTCCGATGAAGCGCGGTCCGGAGCGGGCGCCTCGCGCCACAGGCCGCCCCCGGGCTCGGGAGCCTGAGGAGCCGCAGCGAAGGGAGGGAGGCGCCGGAGGAGGCCGCTCGCCTGCCCGCAGCAGGAAGCGGCGGAGGCTCCGGGCGCCGCGCGCGTTCCCCGGTCTCAGGACTCGACGACCGGCGCCGGCGGCCCTCACTCCTCCAGGCTTCGGGAGGGCTTGCGGCGGTGGGGCAGCCAGGCGGAGCTCTGGAAGCCGCGGTCGCGTGTCGTCGCGCTCCGGCTCCAGCCGCCGCCGGCCCCGCCAGCCAGCCGCGCCGCCCCGCTCGGTCCCGGGCTGCGCTCGCCGGCGCTCCTCGCCGCCGTGGAGACAATGGAGGGCGGCAGAGCGCACGCGCGGCCCGCGCCCCCTCCCCCCCCCCCCGCCGGGTTAACCCCTTCGCGGCCCCTGCGGCGCCGCGGCTAGCTGCGGCCTCGGAGGTCCCCACCCACCCACACCGCCTGCGCCCCGGGCGGTCCGAGGACAGGCCGGCTCCAGCCGCCTGGCGTCTGCGACAGAGGTCAGACTTCCTCAGGAACCAAGCACGGCTTGAGTCATGGCGAAAGTCGAATCACTATATTAAAAAAAAAAAAAAAAAGACCCTGAGTTGGGGGAGGGGCAACGACGGTTTTAGCGGGTAGGAAGGAAACACTAAGAAGAAAGAAAAGAAAACCAACTAATAAGCCTACCTGGGTTTGAGGGTCACTGGGCGAGCTCCCCTCCCGCCACAGATCTGCCCTCACAGCACCCTCTGGTGGATATGCTGTCCATTCTTTGGAGGTTCTCCATCCAAGGACCCCAGCCATTATTAGGAAGTTTAACATGGAGTGGGGGGTGGGGGTGGGTGCAGAATCAGTTTGGACCCAAACATCAGGAGTCTTAACATTTGGGATTAGCTATTAGGAGATACAACAGTGCCCTAGTGGCGCATAGCCTTTGCTGTCGTTAGATCAGAACCAACTATTTTGGGTCTAAGTCTATTCCTTTGGCTAGAATATAATCCTCAAAATCAATAGGTGGATAAAAAACAGTGAAATAGAACCATGCAGCTAAGAAGTGGTTTTAGAAACTTTGCCCAAGGCCGATTGCCGATTTGTTTACCATGTGTTTTGACATAGAGCCACAAGGCAAGGACACTGTATTCAAATATTTGTTGACCAAATTGCATTTTGCAACAGAGAATCACCTTTTCAGGTCAGTCCCAGGCTTTCTCATATATTCACTTCGCTTATTCATTGAGCAAATAATTTTTTCAAGTGCTCAGCGCTGAGCACATCACCCGGTCACCAGCCCGACTTCCTCTTGTCACTCTGTCAAGTGTACCAGGTGCTTCCAAAAATGGAATTGGAGAGAGATAAAAAGAGCTAATAGACCTGTCTCTTCCAGTGTGACTCGGCTGGAAGGCCACAGGAAGATGGTTATTTGCAAGCAGAGAGTGCTGGGGGAGGAGGTATCATGGGGGGGGGGTGAGCAAAAAGCCCCGACCAAAGAAGTTAAGGGTTTTGTAAGAAAAACTAATGTAAAAAAAAAAAAAATCATGGCTGTGGTGCACACTTTAATCCATCTCTGAATTCCATGCCAGCCTGGTCTACAAAGCAAGTTCCAGTAAGCTAGGGCCACACAGAAAAAAACGGTCTGGAAAAACCAAGGTGTGTGTGTGTGTGTGTGTGTGTGTGTGTAGGGGCTGGAGAGCTGGCTCAGTGGTTAAGAGTACTTGTTCTTGCAGAGGTCATAGGTTCATTCCAAGCACTTATGTGGTGGTGATGATTCACAGCTATCCATAATCCCAGATGCATGATACACACACGTGCATCCAGGCAAGGCATTCATATGTACTAAAATGCTATAAAAATAAATATAAAACAAACACACTGAGACAATATCCAGAATATTATCTGTATCTAGATCCGGAATTTGTGCACGTCTAAAACTGAACTGAGCGATCTGAAGAGATTAAACTTCTGCTCTTGTCCTTCTCTCTTACCCTCTTCTCTCTCCCTCTCTTCTCTTACCATTCTCTTTCCCCATTCTTTCCCCCCTCTTTCCACATGGCCATGGCTAGTTTTAATCTACACACACACACACACACACACACACACACACTATCCTTCTATACTAAAGCTTGAAAATAAAAAGAAAGAAGTTAAACTTGTAGAGGCTGGAGGAATGGCTCCGCAGGAAGTCCGCTGCTCTTGCAGAGGACCTGAGTCTGATCTGAAGCTCCAGTTCCAAGGAGTCTGATGACCTCTTTCAGTTGCCATTGGTGCCCACACAGAGGTAGCAGCACTCACTCATGTAGACATATATACGTACAAATAGTAAATCTATTAAAAGGAAACATCTTTTTTTTTTTTTCTTAGAATAAAGACTATGGGATCAGGAAGGGGGTGATTCAGTACAGAAAAAAAAACTAGATTCTTGATACATCTACTTTTGAAAAATACATTATAACCATCTTAGCAAAGAAGTTTTTATCTTATTCACTACACATATATGTATATGTGTATATGTGTGCATGTGTGTATACATAGATAGTTATCCCCCAACTCATGTGCTGGAGATTGAATCTAGGGTTTCATATATGCCGGGTGTGTATGCTACTAGTGAGCTATAACCCATTCCTGAATAAAATATTTAATAACTGAGAAGTCCCAGATGCTCTCCTAAAGTCTAGAATACAGGAACCAGACAGTTGGAGTTCCCTTTCTCATAAACTTCAGAACAACTATTTTGTACCCACTTGAATGGCTATAATCAGAGAAAGATGGAAACCGCTATGTAGAAGTGGAGAGATCAGACCCTCAAGCCTTCCTGCTGGCAATGTTAAATGGTTGATTGCTTTGGAAAGTCGCCTGGTAGATTCTCAAGATTAAGCAAGCTGAGTGTGATGGACACACACCTTTGATCTCAGCACTAGGGAGATGGAGGCAGGAGGCTGGCTGTGCTTAAGGCCAGCCTGGTTTACATAGTTCCAGTCCAGCCAGGGCTACACAGGGAGATTCTGTCTCCAAAGGGGGAAAAAAAAAACAGATACAATATGATCAAGTCAATTTATTCTTAGGGGTGTGTGTGTTTGTGTAATTATGTATACACATACATATATATATATAAATATATGTTATGTAAATATATGTGTATATAATGTGTGTATGTATGTATATATGTATGTATGTGTATATGTATTGGTTTTTGGTTTTTCAAGACAATGCTTCTCTGTATATCCCTGCTGTCCTGGAACTCACTCTGTAGACTAAGCTGGCCGCAAACTCAGAGATCCACCTTCCTCTGCTTCCCTAGTTTTGGTATACCTGACTTTTAGGTATATTTCTAAGGAAATGAAATATATGTTCACAAAAGAACTTATACAGGAATGTGCACGGCCTCATTACTTGGGGTGTGTGTGTGTGTGTGTGTGTGTGTGTACATGTGGGGATATACAAGCATATAGGTAGGGTATCTTCCACAATCACTTCTCTGCCTTGTTGTTGTTGTTGTTGTTGTTGTTTTTAAAGAATTATTTATTCTAGGTATATGAGTACACTGTCGCTGTCTTCAGACACACCAGAAGAGGGCATCAGATCGCTTTACAGATGGTTGTGAGCCACCATGTGGTTGCTGGGAATTGAACTCAGGATAGACCAAACAGTGCTCTTATCCATGGAACCATCTCTAGCCCTCCGCCTTGGATTTTGAGATAGGTTCTTGACTGAGCCTGAACTCCATGATTGGCTAGACTAGGCCAGTAAACCCGAAGAACCTGCCTACTCCTACTCCCCAGCACTGGATCCCACCGTCTTACCTCTCCAGCCCTGTTTTCATTTTGTTTTGTTTTGTTTTTTGTTTTGTTTTGTTTTGTTTTTTGTTTTGTTTGTTTGTTTGTTTGTTTTAGGACAGATCTTACATAGCCCAGGGTAGCCATTTACTCCCTGTGTAGACAAGGATGACCTTGAATTTCTAATCCTCATGTGTCTTCCTCTCCGGGCTAGGACTACAGGCCTGTACTGCCACACACCAGGCTGCAGCATTATTTGAGATAATCAAATATTTGAAACAATCCAAATATTTATCAACAGATTAAAGCAATAATAGTATCTACACAATGAGCTGGGCTGTGGTAGTATACTCTAATTTCAGCACTTAGGAGGCAGAGACAGGCAGATCTCTATGAGCTTGAGGCCAACCTAGTCTACAGGAGGGGTTTCAGGACAGCCAGGGCTACACAACAAATGGGCTACATTAACCCATTTATATAATTCTATGAACTAATATTTAGCCATAGGAATAAAGTGCTGATAAATGCTACATCATGAATAAACCTTGAAAACACCATGGTAGATAGAAAAAGTCATTGATTTGATAATTTGATAACGGCATAGTTGTGTGGTTATATGATTCTACTTACATGAAATGTCCAGAGTAAGCCAGGCCAGCCCGGTCTACAGAGTGAGTTCCAGGACAGCCAGGGCTATACAGAGAAACCCTGTCTCAAAAAAAAAAATGTCTAGAGTGGATTAGTCCACTAACATAAATCAGGGGGACTTGGGCCTGAAAGGAAGGATGAAGAGTGACTATTAATGGGGTTAGTTTTTGAAGTGATGGAAATATTCTATTATCAGAGTTGCATATGCTTATATGTTAAAAGCAACCATCGGATCACACCTCTGCGGAGATGAGCTTTATGTGATGTAAAGTTTACTGTAGTGCTCTGTGTCTGGACTGGGGATCTAGATCAGTGGTAGAATGCTTGTCTGGCTCGCAAGCCATTGTCTCGCTTGGTCTTGGTGTGAAGTGCTCCAAGGAGGTCGCCACTGCCATCCGAGGGGCCATCATCTTGGCCAAGCTCTCCATCTTCCCTGTGCAGAGAGGCTACTGGGGAAACAAGATTGGCAAGCCCCACACTGTTCCTTGCAAGGTGACAGGCCGCTGTGGCTCTGTGCTGGTGCGTCTCATCCCTGTCCCCAGAGGCACTGGCATCGTCTCTGCTCCTGTGCCCAAGAAACTTCTGATAATGGCCAGTATAGATGACTGCTACACATCAGCCAGAGGCTGCACTGCCACCCTGGGCAACTTTGCCAAGGCCACTTTTGATGTCATCTCCAAGACCTACAGCTACCTGACCCCCGACCTCTGGAAAGAGACTGTGTTCACCAAATCTCCTTTTCAGGAATTCACTGATCATCTTGTGAAAACCCACACCAGAGTCTCTGTTCAGAGGACCCAGGCTCCAGCTGTGGCTACCACATAGGAGTTTTTATACAAGAAAAATAAATGAATTAAGTCTGCCAAAAAAAATTCCAGATATTTTTCTCCATGCCTGAAGGGATGGTCTATCCAAAAACTCAAAGAAACTGAGAAATTTAAACTTGACCCCTTTTAAATGAAGGCAAATTCCCTTTTCCTCAACTAAAGATCTGGTCTCAGCATATATATGGTATTTATGTATATATACTTATACATACCTAAATTGGAGAGATACACATAGTAGTCCCCTTGGGAGAGAGACAGTAGGAGCTGAAGAGTTCTAGTGACAGAATAGAGGAGAAACATTTAAAATCCTCAATAAAATTCTTGCCAACTGAATCCAAGAACACATCAAAATTATCATCCACCATGATCAAGTAGGCTTCATTCCAGGGATACAGGGATGGTTCAGTATATGGAAATCCATCAATGTAATCCACTACATAAACAAACTCAAAGAAAAAAAACCACATGGTCATTTCATGTGATGCTGAGAAAGCATTTGACAAAATCCAACACCTCTTCATGATCAAAGTCTTGGAAAGAAGAGGAATTCAAGGATATGAAGCCACAATTACTCTGATACCTAAATCACACAAAGACCTAACAAAAGAAAGAGAACTTTAGACCAATTTTCCTTATGAATATTGATGCAAAAATACTCAATAAAATTCTTGCCAACCGTGGAGAAACATTTGCCACATTATATGTGTTTTCGGTTTTTTTTGTTTGTTTTTTTCAAGACAGGGTTTCTCTGTGTAGCCCTGGTTGGCCTCGAACTCAGAAATCCGCCTGCCTCTGCCTCCCAAGTGCTGGGATTAGACGTGCTCCCCCACCGCCCGGCTCGTGTTTTAGTATTTTTGTCTCTGGCTATGTAAATTTTTCATTTAAACATTATTTCAGATGTGTGTCTTTTGCCTGTGTGTGTGTGTGTGTGTGTGTGTGTGTGTGTGTGTGTAGAGAGAGAGAATGGAGTATAGCATATGGAGTATATATATACTCCATATGCGTGCAGTGCCCACAGAGGTCAGAAGAGGGAGTGATTTCCTGGAACTGATTAGGAACCGCCATGTGGGTGCTGGGTACAGAACCCAGATCCTCTGCAAGAGCAGCAAGTGTTCTTAACCACTGAGCCCTCTCTCCTCCCCCTTATTTTCACTTGTGAAACAGAAGCTCACTGTGTAATCCCTGAGGCTAGGTTTGAATTCTCCATCTTCCTACTGTTGCCTCCTGAGGGCCAGGGTTCTAGGCGTTTACCGTCATCCCCCTGTGCCATGCACATTTACGGGGATTGATGAATACATGCCACTCACACACTAAAAGGTCGAACAGCCGGTAGGACCTAGAACCCAGCTTCTGTGCTCTAAAGTGACTGTGCTCATCATGGGATCTCCAGATGACAGTTTTGTTTGTTTGCTCTGTATGCTTTTAAACAAAATGACAAAGATTAGGACTGCTTCGAGCTATATTTCCTTTTTGCAAATGAGCCATTTGGCCCGTGGTTTTATATTCTACCCGACTGTTTATTAAAAGGCTCATAGGCTGCCACCTAAACAACCGAGCAAGGCCGACTCTTTCTGGAACACACTTTATGTTGAGCTTTGGTGTCCACCTCAGAGACCACCCTTGTCACCGTCCTGTGCATGTACCCAAATTATAATTTTCCCTCAGAAGTGGCATTACAGTATGGAGCTGGGGCTCGGGAGCCGAGTTTACCCTTTACCTGGCAATAATTCATTACTTTGCAGCAGGCAGGCATGCACGCCCAGTCGTGAAGGCTTAGAGGAGTTTCACATTGTCGTTGGTCAGGAGGCTGGGGTGAGGGACTGGGGGGATGGCTCGGTGGGTAACGCCTTTGCCATGCCAGCACAGGGAAAATATGAAAGAGAGGGAACTGTAGATCTGCAGTACCCGTGTGAATGCCAGACATGCAGTCTTCCTGTAATCCAAGCACATGGGAGCTGAAGATAGGGGATCCCCGAGCAAGCTGGCTAGCTGCACTACTCAGAATGACAAGCCCTGAGACTCCATTTCTCCCTTGTCTTCATGAGGATCCTTGTTCTATTTATAGCATCTGAACACATAAAAAAGGACTTGCTGCATTTCCCAGATCCATCCATCCTGACAGACAGACGGATACACACACACACACACACACACACACACACTCTTTGCTTCACTACATAAGGTGGGTGGTGGGAAGAGATACCTGGCACCAGCCTCTGCTCTGGCCTCCCATGCATACATATGTGCATGCACACTCCCATACATGTATGTCTGTGCACAGAGCATGTAGACACATATGTACACATCTACACCCACACAGTTTGGTATGAAGGCAGACTGGTGACACACAACTGTAATCCTAGTCACTTGAGAAGCTGAGATAGGAGAACTGGGAGTTCAAGACCCTCCTGGAGTTCAAGGCTACCATGGGTAATTTAGCAAGAACCTGTCCAAAAAAAAAAAAAAAAAAAAGGTAGAGGAGGGCGGTTTTAGACTATAGCTCAGTTGTCAAACACTTGTTTAACTTAGAGACCTGGACTAGATTCCTAGCACCACAGCAGTGTGTGTGTGTGTGTGTGTGTGTGTGTGTGTGTGTGAAAGACAGCAAATCCTTTATTTTTTTTTTTTTTAGCAAATTCTTTTTTAATGTGTTCAGATGCTATGAGTATCTCATGAGATCCTCATGGAGACAAGAGAGAAATGGAGTCTCAGAACCTACCAATATTCTATTCTATTACCCTTTAGAGTAACAGAAAAGTCCATATTTGAATTGGATTTTATCTTTTTAAAAAAGTTTTTTTTTTTTTTTTAAATTTGGTTTTTTTCAAGACAGGCTTTCTCTGTGTAGTCCTGGCTATCCTGGAACTCACTCTATAGACCAGGCTGGCCTCAAACTCAGAAATCCGCCTGCCTCTGCCTCCCAGAGTGCTGGGATTACAGGTGTGCGCCACCACTGCCCGGCTTAAAAAAGATTTTTATATTTTATGTTTTTACCATGTGTGCGGAGGTGCCTGAGTAGGCCAGCAGAGTGAGTGTCAGGTCCTCTGCGGCTGGAGGGAGCTGCTCAGGATGAATGGTGGGAACCCAGCCTGGATCCTCCTGAAACCATTAGCCGCTGCTCTAGGACCTTGGCCTCTCTGCTTTTCCTTTTTCTGTTTTTTATCTTCATGTTCTTACTGCTCATAGGTTGGGCGAACTGCTTTGTGACGCTCTCTCATGAGGCGGGGTTAGTGAGTATTGATTGACCCACCTTCTATTACAGGAGAAAGAGCTGTGGAAAAGAGATGTTGCAGAAGCAACTGCAAATGTGAAAATGCAGGTAACTGTGTTCAAAGCCTGTTTTAGATATCCCAGGAATATACGAGAAGTCTGGGCAACCAAATACGCAAAGCCACCAGGCTGAGGGCGTGTGAGCACATCCTCAAATATTTGCTGATTGGCAAAGAGAGGAAGACTACCAGTGGGTCTCAGAGCAAGGGTCGGAGGTTTCCAGGTGTAAGAGGATTCAGCACTGGTGACAGGGAGCCGGGAGCCACTGGCACATCCTGCAGAAGAGGAAACATGAGAAAGATGCGGGTTGTTTTAGATCATGCTGGTGGGAATGTAAAATAGTCCAGCCAGTACAGAAATCAGTTTCGAGGTTCCTCAAAAACAAACAAACAAACAAAGGAAACAAAAAACAAACATTGCCGGGTGTGGTGGCACACGCCTGTAATTCCAGCACTTGGGAGGCAGAGGCAGGCGGATTTCTGAGTTCGAGGCCAGCCTGGTCTACAGAGTGAGTTCCAGGACAGCCAGGACTACACAGAGAAACCCTGTCTCGAAAAAACCAAAACAACAACAACAAAAACAACAACAACAACAACAACAACAAACACATAGATCTACCGTAGCTATACCACTCCTGAATATTTACCAAAACGATTCCACATTAACTCATCACATAGGTACTAACTAGCACATCGCTGTTTAGTGCAGCTTTCTTTCCTTCTTTCCTTCTTTCTTTCTTTCTTTCTTTCTTTCTTTCTTTCTTTCCTTCCTTCCTTCCTTCCTTCCTTCCTTCTTTCTTTCTTTCTTTCTTTCTTTTTTCCCTGAGACAGGGTTTCTCTGTGTAGCCCTGGCTGTCCTGGAACTCACTCTGTAGACCAGGCTGGCCTCGAACTCAGAAATCTGCCTGCCTCTCCCTACCAAGTGCTGGGATTACAGGCGTGTGCCACCACCGCCTGGCTTTACTGCAGTTCTATTTACAGTAGCTAAGTTATGGGACCAATTTGTTTCTTGTTTAAATAATTTATGTTTGTACTTTTTTTTCTTTTTTCTTTTTTTCTTTTTCTTTTTTGGTTTTTCGAGACAGGGTTTCTCTGTGTAGTCTTGGCTGTCCTGGAACTCACTCTGTAGACCAGGGTGGCCTTGAACTCAGAAATCTGCCTGCCTCTGCCTCCCAAATGCTGGGATTACAGGCATGCACCACCACGCCCGGCTATATTTGTACTTTTTAGTGTGTGTGTGTGTGTGTGTGTGTGTGTGTGTGTATGCCTGTCTGTCTGTGGGTTCAGGTGTCAAAAAGGGTCAAAGGCATTGTTACCTCCCCTCGGTACTAGGAATCAAATGTGGGTCCGGGTCCTGTGCAAGAGAAGTGTGTGCTCTTAACCACTAGAGAGCCACCTCTCTAGCCCCTGGTGAAAAAGAAAAACACAGCTGTGTTTAAATATCATGGCTAGCTGCTGTAAAAAGATGGCTGAGGCCCTAGGTTTCTAGGTTTGCTCTGTATCTCCTCTGCTTGTGGCTTGGCTGAAAAAGTGATCTTCTAGAAAGACGGGAAAGAGCCCTGGTGCATGGTCAGCTCATTAAGATCTGTGTGAGTACCAAGGTTCCCCAAGCTCTGCCTCAGACAGGACGTTCACCCACGACTCTCAGTCGTGCACAGGAAAGAAGAAGCCGCCGGAGCACTTTTGATTTTGCTTCAGTCTCCAGTCTTTGATGACAGAGTCATGACATGACTTTGTGGGTGGGACACAGAGTGGGTGGGAGACATTAAAGAAGGGCCTGTGGAAGCAGTCGGGAAGGCACAAACGCTCTGTCTCTTTACATTCTTTCTACATGAAAGGAAGAAAGTGTTGAAAGAACAGAGAGCGGGGACCTGGAATCCAAAGTACTTTCTGTGCTTGCAGCGCACGACAAGACAAGAAGATTTGGAGGAGTGGGACCCAGGTCTCCTGTTATCCTGGCACTTGAGAGGTGGAGGCAGGAGGATCAGATCAAG
This sequence comes from Apodemus agrarius, assembly GCA_964023405.1. Lineage (NCBI taxonomy): Eukaryota > Metazoa > Chordata > Mammalia > Rodentia > Muridae > Apodemus > Apodemus agrarius. Next base: position 18,068,006 of record OZ030024.1, read on the forward strand.
ATCATCTGAGCTACAGTGAGTCCCAGGCCAGCCTGGGCTACATGAGACCCCCGTCTTTTGCAAAGGAAAGCTTGGGAGAACTGGAGACATGTGAGTGAGAGAGCCGAGTTGGGGAAGAATTGCAGAAAAGCTCCGACAGGGGTGGCCCAGGACGACCCAAGCTACCTGTGGACAGACAGAGCTTTGGAATACTTTTCTCTCTAGCTCCTGCCTAAGCCAACCTAAATACGTGAGCAGGCCCTCCCTGACTAGTTCTCTCTACCTTTTTCTGCTGTAATTTCTCCCTACATCCTGTCATGCTCTCAAGTACCAGCCAAACCTGACCTACCGAACCACTTGTTCAGCCGGGTTAGGCAGCATTTACTGCTTCCAGCTGATAGGCAAGTAAGAACACAACATGCTTGGAAAATCGACACGTTCACTGATTCGGATGGGATTTTATAAATGGGCCTAGGAAATCGTACTTTCCCTGGGTATGGTGCAACATGCCTGCAATCTCACGTTGAAGGAATGGAACCCCGTTTTGAGTCCAGACTGATCTTTATCTTCAGAGCAGTCTTTGCGATAGAGAATTGGGGATTAGAGGGAACTGGGAGACAGAAGAAAGGTGGGGTGTGTAGGTTAGAATAGTTTCCTGTTTGGGGGGAGGACTCACTATGATGCAGAGACTGGTCTAACTCCTGATATCTAGTGATCTTAAAAGTAATCATTTTGTTTGTTTGTTTTTGGGACAGGGTTTCACTATGTAAAAGTCTGACTGGCTAGAAACTCACTAGGTAGACCAGGGCTGTCCTTGAATTCTTAGAGATCCATCTGTCCATCTGTCTGCTTCTCAACTGCTAGGATGAAAGTCATAAGCCACCAGGCTTGAATTTTTTTTTTCAAAGATTTTAAAAATGTTTATTTATTGGCCTGGCAGTGGTGGTACACGCCTTTAATCCCAGCACTTGGGAGGCAGAGGCAGGTGGATTTCTGAGTTTGAGAACAGCCTGGTGAGTTCCAGGACAGCCAGGGTTACACAGAGAAACCCTATTTCGGAAAGCCAAAAAAAAAAAAAAAAAAGTGTATGTATGTGTATATGTATGTATGCCATATGTATGCAGGTCCTCACGAAGGACAGAAGAGGGCACCAGAGTCCCCTCCAGCTGTTCTAAGAAGCCCCACTTGGGGCTTCAGATCTCTGGAAGAGCAACAGGTAGTTTAACCAATGACCCACCTCTCCAGCCCCCAATGATCCTGTTGTGATAGTGCATCCTGAGTTCTGGGATCAGTTAGAACTCAACATTACAATTTGCTCTAGAAGTTTCCCTTTAATATTTGTGCTTACTTGTGTGTGTGTGTGTGTTCTCATTCATGTGCAACAACTTCTGTGCATGGGGAGACCAGAAGAAGGCATCAGGTTTCCTCTGCCTATTGCTTTGAGGCATGGCCTCATCTCCTCTCTCCTCTCTCTCTTTCCTCTCTCCTCTTCCCTCCCCCCTCCTCTTTTCCCTTTCTCCTCTCTCTCTCCTCTCTCCCCCGCCTCCTCTCTTCTCCCCCCCTCCCTTGGGCTCATGTTTTCTCAGTTAGAATGAATACCAGCAAACCCCAGTGATGCTCTTGTCCTGTCTCCACCAAACTAGATCTGGAGTTATAGGTCCGCACTGGAGCCTAAATTTGTTACACAAGTCCTGAGGTTCTGCTTCTTGTGATTTCAAAGCAAATGTTCTTATTCAGTAAGCCATTTCCCTCTAGGCCTGTACTAGTTTTCTTTGTTTGTTTTGTTTTTCAAGATATGGTTTCTCTGTGTAGCCCAGGCTGTCCTGGGACTTCACTCTGTAGCCCAGACTGGCCTCAAACTCAGAGATCTGTCTGCCTCTGTCTCCCTGGTACTGGGATAAAAGGCGTATACTACCACTACATGGATGTCACTGTTCTTTTAAAGAGTTTCGGTTTGTTAGAAAAATCTGATAGGGCTGGGCGGTGGTGGCGCACGCCTTTAATCCCAGTACTTGGGAGGCAGAGGCAGGTGGATTTCTGAGTTCGAGGCCAGCCTGGTCTACCGAGTGAGTTCCAGGACAGCCGGAGCTACACAGAGAAACCCTGTCTCGAAAAACCAAAAAAAAAAAAAAAAAAAAAAAAAGAAAAATCTGATAGGTGGATAGAGAGAAAGCATTCAGGAAAATGACTGACAATTCTGTCCTCCCCCCCCCCCAGCTGTACAGAATTACACAGGGATGGAGAGATGACTCATGAGTATACTGCTCTTGCAGAGGACCTGAGTTCAATTCCCAGGACCTGAGTTCAATTCCCAGCATTCATACCAAACAGATCACCAAGGACCTGTAACCCCAGTTCTCCAGTATCTGATGTCGTCTTCTGTCTAAAGCAACTGCGCTCATTTGCACATCACCCACCTCCATGTCCCCCTCATACCTTCCTTCCTACACACACACACACACACACACACACACACACACTTAAAAAACAAATCTTTTAAAAAAGACTCCCACACAAAGCACTTGAACAGTCTTGAAGTTACTTTAGGTTGCACAGAAGGTATCCTTCTGACTTACAAAGGGTTGTGGGGAGCCCGGCGTGGTGGCACATGTCTGTAATCCCAACACTTGGGAGGCAGAGGCAGGCAGATTTCTGAGTTCGAGGCCAGCCTGGTCTATAGAGTGAGTTCTAGGACAGCCAGGACCACACAGAGAAACCCTGTCTCAAAAAACCAGAAACAAACAAACAAACAAACAAAACAAAGGGTTGTGGGGCCGGGCAGTGGTGGCGCACGCTTTTAATCCCAGCACTCTGGGAGGCAGAGGCAGCCAGATTTCTGAGTTCGAGGCCAGTCTAGTCTACAGAGTGAGTTCCAGGACAGCCAGGGCTACACAGAGAAAGCCTGTCTCGAAAACAAACAAACAAACAAACAAACAACCCCCCCCCAAAAAAAACAAACCCAAAGGGTTGTGGGATCATGGCCATCTGCCTCTTGCATTCATTTAGGGCAAATATTCACGGAGCAGCCTGTACATGCAGTACTAAGCAGATTCCAACAAAACAGACCAGGGGCCTGTCTGAAGCTTGGAAATATTAAATAAATAATTATTGAATTAAACAGCAGTATCCTTGCCACAGAAAGAATTCAACTGGGACAAAACTCACTCTTCACACTTCAAGATCTTTGTTCACACTCTTGCAAGAGGAGGAGCCTGGAGGAAGGGGCAGGGTTTATCTGCATAGTTCTGGCTGTCCTGGAACTCACTCTGTAGACCAGGCTTATCCTGAACACAAAGATCCACCTGCTTCTGCCTCCCCAGTGCTGGAATTTCATGCGTTTGCCACCACCACAACTATCGTTAACATTAATTACACATCTTCAGTGAAAAAAAAAATAACACTTTGGAAAACAAAACGATGTTACCAAAAAGAGTGGCACATTGTTTAATATTCAGTTTAAACTACCTCTCTGAGTAAATTCCCTCTGTACTACACAGCCTCCGGAGAACTGTACCGCATACTGGTGAGAGAAAATGAAAGTAAGGTGTTAGTAAGATTACGAAATTGTTTTACCTTTAGGGACTTGTTCCCCCCACCCGCAAAGTGTCACAGAGACCTCAGGAGCTTCAGTACTTAAGGGGCGCTGCTATACAGCATGAAACAATAAATTGTGCACTCAGATATTTCAAAGCCTTGATGACAGGAATCAGGAGAGGTTGTTTTCCTTTGGTATGGATGTCCGTTTTGTTTATAGGCTGTGTGTAGGAGAATACGGGGTTACCAACCAACTACCAGCAAGAAGACTGGACGATTGGCAGCAGTTTTCTGAACTCAGGCTCTTCCTGGATAACTGACACTATGCTGACTTTTGACTACAATTCCCAGCAGAGCTCACGGCAGGGGGCGTGTCGGCAGACGCGAGGTGCCCAGGTGACTCGTACTGATGACGAAATGAAGGGGCGTTCCTGTTTTTTTTTGGGGGGGGGCAAGTCTGGTCCGTGGTTGGGGGAGAAAGCAGAAGAGGCGGGGACTATCATTGGAGTAGCCAATGAGTTGCGGTCAAGTGAAAGGCCTGGAACTGGGCGTGGCCGGACTTATTAGCAGGCTGTGTGGGGCTTACTAACGCGGGGAGTTTCAGGTCTTGGGGGTGGGGGTGGAGGGTCGCCTACTGGCACCCCACGGTCAGGCTAGTGAGATGGCGGCGCGCTGGAGCAGCGAGAACGTGGTGGTGGAGTTCCGAGACTCTCAGGTGAGCTGTGCGTGAATGGAGCCCTTCTGGGCATGCGCTTTTCCTGGTTTACACCCTCCAACGCACCCGCCCACCCCCCACGCCTTTTCATCCATCCCTTTGCTCTTGGTGGGAAGGGGGACTTGCTGCTCACCTGGAGCTGTCAGAGTCAGGATAGCCTAGCGAAGCTTTGACTATTGGTTAGGACAATCAGGGCAGGCGTGTACGGCCTTTAGGGTTCCACACGGTCTTATGGTCTTGGGACACCGAGATAGCGATAGAACTTGCTGAAGGGATTCTTCCCGTGTTCACGGTAGGGAGCTGGGGGAGGTGTCCACTCCCTGAGGTAGTCGACTGCACTTGGTGACTTCTGGAAAGTTGCAGAACGTCCCCGAGCCTCAGTTACTTGGACCAGTCTCGCCTTGTACCATTTTGTGTGTGTGTGTGTGAATTTGTGAAATACTGCTTTGCAGAGCATCTGTTTCAGCCTACTAAGCGATTGCTACTGTGGGGAATACTCTGCCGTTGATAAGATATATGTTGGACACCCGTGTAGCCCATCCCTGAGGTCACTCTCTACTCCACATCAGTTTTCTTACCTGTAGAAGGGAGGTTATCATACTTACAGGGCTGGCGTGAGAATTTTATGAGGCCACATGTTTAAGGTGAGTGGCACATGGCGAGCTTCAAACTTTATTAACGTTGGGGGCCCAGCCGAAAAGGTGGCTGGCTGGTGCTGAGGCCAGAAGGAGGCACAGAATCTCCTGGAGCTGGAGCTACTGCTGCCAAGCCTGCCAACCTGAGTTCAACCCCCAGACCCACATGTCAGGAAGAACCAGCTGCCATACCTTGTGCTCCGTCCTCCGTGTGGCACGCGTACACACAGCAAATAGGTGAGCAATGAAAACTAAAACATTAAAAAAATGTTAGCATTGAGCCCTTGAAATGTTTCAAGTATCAGCTCTTGCCAGCAGCCCCAAGGATGATGACTTGAGTTCCATTCCCAGGACCCACAGGTTGTTCTTTGACCGCCACACATATTGTGTTCACACTCACCTACACGCAAAATAAAAAAATAAAAAAAAACTAATTTAAAAATTAAAAAAAAAAAAAGCCGGGCGTGGTGGCGCACGCCTTTAATCCCAGCACTTGGGAGGCAGAGGCAGGTGGATTTCTGAGTTCGAGGCCAGCCTGGTCTACAGAGTGAGTTCCAGGACAGCCAGGACTACACAGAGAAACCCTGTCTCAAAAAACAAAAAAAAAAAAAAAAACAAAAACAAAAAAAAAAAAATTAAAAAAAAAAGAGTTTGGACTGACTGAATATTTTAGTCATTTTTCCTTTCTTTAAATTAAAATAAAACATTATTATAGTGAGCATATGATGGGCTGGGGAAATAGCTCAGTGGTTAAGAGCACTGGCTGCTTGAAATAAATATATCTTTTTTTTTTTTTTTTTAATAGAGTGTATAGAGCCGGGTGGTGGTGGCGCACGCCTGTAATCCCAGCACTCTGGGAGGCAGAGGCAGGAGGATTTCTGAGTTCGAGGCCAGCCTGGTCTACAGAGTGAGTTCCAGGACAGCCAGGACTACACAGAGAAACCCTGTCTTGAAAAACCAAAAAAAAAAAAAAAAAAAAAAAATAGAGTGTATGATGTATGTGCGGGTGCGGACAACACTTGGGAGTCTATACTCTTAAGCTTAAAGTACTCAATAAATATTTGTTGAATAAATGAAGAAAACTTGAGAAGAAATGTCCTAGGTATCAGGAAAGGGAGACATATTGATTATGAGCTATGTGTGACACATTGTGAGCTATGAAGAGACGAGGTAGCAGAACGAGCTCTGGGGCCAGCGGCCGTACAAATCCCAGTGCCTTCCGTGCCGTAAGCTTGGGTCAACAGCCATATCTAACTAGAATCTTTATTACACTATGGGCCATCTTGAAGGGATCCTTTTAAAATTTGAGGTGTATGGTTGCCTTGCCTGTTTCTATGGAAATCATTTGCATGTCTAGTGACTGCTGAGGCCAGAAGGAGGCACAGACTTTCCTGGAGCTAGAGCTACGAACAGTTGTGAGCCTCCTGGTGGATGCTGGGAATGTAACCGCGTGCTCAAGAGGAGGAAACAGTGCTCTTAACCACAGGGCCATCTCTTCAGCCAGTATCTCCCCCACCAACACACTCTTTTTTTTTTTTTTTTTTTTTTTTTTTTTTGAGACAGAGTCTCATATATAACTCTGGTTGTCCTGGAACTCATTATGTAGACCAGGCAGGCCTCAGACTCCGAGAGATCCTCCTGCCTCTGTCTCCTGAAACCAGCGGTTAGAGGCATGCGCCAGGACTCTTTTGAGACAGGATTTCATGTACCCCAGGCTGACTTTTAGCCTAGTATGCAGCTGAGGAGACCTTGGACTTTGGTCCTCTTGCCTTTGTCTCCTGAGGTCATAGGTGTGTCCCACTGTACATAGTGTATGCTACACAAGTACAATACAAAGTGGGCTCCATCCCTGTGTTGTTATCATATCATTTTTCTGTATCGGAGTCTTCCATATGCCAGGCTTCATGCTAGGCAGTCTGTCTATGTGTTCTTATTCTACTTGATGAGAAAGCCGTGCGGGCTGAGTAGCTATTATCTTTTTCTGACAAAGAGGAAGCTGACCCCTGCTTGGTTGATCTTGAGAGAGCTGTCTAAAGCCTACTGTGTGTGGCTGGTGGCACTGGGATTTGTACAGCCTCTGGCCCCAGAGCTCATTATGCTATCTCACCTCTTAATAGCTCATAATGTGCCACACCATACATAGGTTCATAGTCAATATCACGCATGTCTCCTTTTCCTGATGCCTAGGACATTTCTTCTCAAGTTTTTTTTTTTTTTTTTCATTTATTCAACAAATATGTATTGAGTACTTTCTTACATTTTCAGTTGTAAGCCTAGGTTTTTTTTTTGTTTGTTTGTTTGTTTTGTTTTTGTTTGTTTTTGTTTTTGTTTTTTTCCCCCCCGAGACAGGGTTTTTCTATATAGCTCCGGCTATCCTGGAACTTACTCTGTAGACCAGGCTGGACTTGAACTCAGAAATCCACCTGCCTCTGCCTCCCAAGTGCTGGGATTACAGGTGCGCGCCACCACGCCTGGCTGTAAGCCTGCTTTTAATGGTTGCATCATCCCTCCAGCCCTGAATACTTTCTGTGTGTCAGACTTTTATTCACCTGTTTATTTATTTATTCAATAAGGATTTATTTATTCCAGTTTTGTGTTTTTATGTGTGTGGTGTGCAAGTACACGTGTATGCATGGTTTTTCATGTGTATACACATGTGTCCAGGGTTTCTATTGCTGTGAAGAGACCATGACCATGACAACTCTTATAAAGGAAATATTTCATTGAAAATTTTTAATCAGCTTGCAGTCCAGAGGTGGAAACACGGCAGAGTGCAGTCAGACTTGGTGCTAGAGAAGGAGCTGAGAGTTCCACGTGCAGATCGACCAGCAATAGGAAAAAGAGCTGGGGCCATTAGGCATGCGTGAGCCTCTGAGACTTCAAAACCTGTCCCCATAGTGACACACTTACTTCCTCCAACAAGGCCACATCTCCTAATAGTGCCACACCCTTTAAGGGCCAAGCATCGAAACATCTGATATCATGGGGCTGTTCCTAGTCAAGCCATACAACACGTGTGGGTGCATGTGCAGGTGGAGGCCAAGCCTGATGTCAGGCATCATTCTGGTTGCTTTTCCACTGAGGCAGGGTCTCTCAGGGAAGCCCAGAGCTTGCCAGTGTGGCTAGTCTTGGTAGCCAGCTTGCTCTGAGGACTCCAGTTTCTTAACCTTTCAAGGCTAGAAGTATAGGCAGGCTACTATGCCCACTCAGTATTTATGTGGGTTTCTGGAGATCTGAACTTAGGTCCTCATGATTACAAGCGTGTGTTTTAACTGTTGAGCCAGTCCCTTTTAACCATAAGGATTTATTGCGGTCTTATTAGTGTACACAGTCCCAGGCACAGTGTCAGTATCCAGTTACTTTACACTTAGGGAAATCTAGATTACAGTAAGTGGCTAGCATGAGTCTTCTAAAATTCCATCCTGTCTTTTGCCATGAGGGCTGCTATGAGGAGCCGCCCACCGGTCTGCTCTGTGGTGCCCTCTGATAAGTAGTCCCCGTGGAGAATTTGACCAGCAGCTCTTGGATTAAGGGATCTTGAAACACTTGGTGCTGTCAGCATTGTCAGTGTGAGGTCTGCTTTCCCCAGGGAGGTGCCAGACTCCTAGGGGAGAAGACAGATTGCGGTTACCCTTCTTGTTAATTGCTTTCACTAGGGATCAGGACAGAGCCGAACCAGTATCACGAGTCCAAGCCTGCTAATTTGGAAGATGCTAATCTATAAATCTTTTAATTCTCGCAGAAACCCAGGCAATCTCACCCCTGTTTCTTTATAGAGATGTAACTGAAGAGCCCTGCAGAGAGGGCGCTGACACCTGTGTTGGAGTGCTACGAAGTAGGAGCAAATAATTAAGCCTAAACAGCAGTTGGCATAGCAGGAGAACAAGTAAACTGGGTAATTTAACGGCCTTGTGGGAGTTTCTGTTTTTCCTTAAGATTTTTCCCTTTAGTAGAAAGGGTATATCTATAGTGTGAATTTTCCTGTTTTGTCTGACGTTGATTGGCAAGAGGTAGAAGCCTGTTTTATTATCTTTCCACTACATAGAAAGAAAAAGAAAATACTTTATGTTGCCTCTCTGAAGAAGATGGTTAGAACAGTAAGCATCTCAAAATGCTCCATATTCACTTGTATTTTATATTCTAGAAGATGATTTCAGCAGGCTGGTGGTTTGAATGAGAATGGCTCTCATAGATTCATATATTTCATATGCTTGGTCCTCAGTTGGTGGAGCTGTTTGGGAAGGATTAGAGGGTGTGGCCTTGTTGGAGGAGGTGTGTCACTGGGGGCCAGCCTTGAAGTTTCAAAAGCCCGTGCCATTTCCAGTTAGCTTTCTCTGCCTCCCACTTGTGGACTGAGATGTAATCTCTTAACTACTGTTGCAGTACCATTCCTGCCTGCCTGCCGCCTCCTGCTGTGATAGTCATGGACCCTCCGAAACCATAAGCTCCAAATTAAATGCTTTTATAAGTTGCTTGGATTATGTTTGCTGCAGCGATTGAAAAGTAATTAAGATACAGACCAGGGCGTTTGCTGTCGAGCTGATGACCTGAGTTTGACCCACAGGGCCCACATGGTAGAGGTGGAGAACTGATTCCTGAAAGCTGTCCTTTGACTACCACACGGGCGCCGTGGCATGCGCTCTCCTATCCCCAACTCACAAACAAATGAACGTAAATTTTACAAATTTTAAAATTATTTTAGGGTCAGGGATGTTGCCAATGGGAGTGCTTGCCTGGCATGCTTGATGCTCTTCTTGGTTGGTTTGTATTTTTCTTATCATGTATGTAATCCGCCTGTCTTTACCTTCCTGGCAGTGGGATTATAAGTATGAGCTATAATACCTGGCTGTTTTTTTTGTTTGTTTGTTTTGTTTTGTTTTTTTAAAAGGCCTAGAGGACCAGACTTCTAGCACCTGTGGGGTCAGATGACAACTTTTAGGGTCACCTCTGTCCTTCCACAGTGAGACCTGGGGAGCTAACTCGGGTCTTCGGGTTTGCCCCGCAAACACTGTCTACACTTGGTTTTTGAGTTTAGTGAAGTATTTTTCAGCTCTTGGTGGGCTTAGCTTGGGGATAGGTAGTAGAACCATGGGAATCCAGTGGCCTTCAGAGTCACTTTGGTCTCACAATCACAAAGGATGGTGAGCAAGGCCACTAGAGGGGCAAGCAAGCCACGCTCCCTTGACAGAGTAGCAGCTCCGCAGCAGGGAGGAATCTCAGAAATGATTGGCTTTCTGATCTTTTGTGCTTTGAGTCTCATTGGTTTAGCCCGTATATTATATATAAATTAGCTGTTGATTTGGGATGAATCTGGGAACACACATACACACGTGCCCTTTTGTATGATATGAGTGTGGGTGTCAGTATGTATATGTGTGCATATGCGTGGAGAGGCCAGAAGTCAGCCTTGGGCTCCGGTCCTTAGGAACCATTCCACCTGTCTTTACCTCCTTTGCTCTGGGATTCCAAGCATGTGCTATGATTAAATAAAAAAGGCCCAAAGGATTCAGGTTTCATTTCCAACACCATATGACAGCTCACAAATGTCTATAGCTACATTTATAGAGGAGCCAGTAGCTTCTGGATCCTTCAGTACTGGGCACACATGCAGTACACAGACATACATATAGGCAAATACACATAAAATAATAAAAAGTGTGTGTGTGTGTGTGTGTGTGTGTGTGTGTGAGAGAGAGAGAGAGAGAGAGAGAGAGAGAGAGAGAATGATAGTGCACATATGTGCTTGTTCACACATGCTTGCGGGTGCCAGCAGAGGCCAGAAGAGGGTATCAAATTCCTGGATCTAGAGAGTTCCAGGAGGTTGTGAGCCATCTGGGAACTGAACTCAGGTCCCCTGGAGGCACCAAACTCTCTAATACTGAGCTCCAGCTCCAGCCCAACACACCTGGCTCTGTGTATGTGGGTGTTGAGAATCACACTCTGGTCCTGGCACCCTTGGCAAGCCGCACACAGTGGGGGGTAGAGGCAGGAGAATCAGGAGACCCCTATCTCCAAAAGCAAAACAAAACATCAACTACAAAAACAAAAACCTGCCGGGCGGTGGTGGCGCACTCCTGTAATCCCAGCACTTGGGAGGCAGAGGCAGGCGGATTTCTGAGTTCGAGGCCAGCCTGGTCTACAGAGTGAGTTCCAGGACAGCCAGGGCTACACAGAGGAACCCTGTCTCAAAAAAAAAAAAACAAAAACCTGAAACCAACACAACAATAAAACAGTAAACCACATCACAGCAGATATGAATCACTTGCTTTGTTAAAAGTTTAAATAAAGCCGGCGGTGGTGGCGCAACCTGTAGTCCCAGCACTCTGGGAGGCAGAGGCAGGTGGATTTCTGAGTTCGAGGCCAGCCTGGTCTACAGAGTAAGTTCCAGGACAGCCAGGGCTATACAGAGAAACCCTGTCTCGAAAAAAACCAATTCCAAAAAACAAAAACAAACAAACAAACAAAAAAGTTTAAATAAAACAGTGCCATAGCAGTAGTGAGAGCCACAGTTGAGTACAGAGATCAAGGGTTTGGAGCCAGAGTGCAGAGCCAGCATCCAGGGGATGCCATCTGTGGGCCAGGTGACCCTGGCTAACTTACTACCTTTCTAAGCCTCAGCTCTTCATCCGTAAAGCAAGGCAAACGCTAGGTACGGGGCTCCCTGGAGCACCCTCAGGATGATGACTACATCGAAGACAGCAAAGCAAAAATCAAAGCACAAAGGGAGCAGAGACTGGACAAAAGGAGCCCCAGGCTCCCCAGCGGCCTTTCGTGGTGGGGAAACTGGTCATCAATTCTCTCAGTGTCAGTGCCCAAAGTGTTGTTTTGAGCCTGGTTGGTTAGGAACATGGAACGGCATGTACCAAGAGTGCAGACCCCCCTCAGAGAAAAGCATGCTCAAGTGCGGACGCAGGAGCCATTGTTAGCAGCTGGTGTGAACACTTCAAGATCAGGTTCTCAGACAGTAGCCCAGCTCTGTGATTGCAAGGAGGCCTTCAGCAGGTTTTTTTTTTTTTTTTGGTTTTTCGAGACAGGGTTTCTCTGTGTAGCTCTGGCTGTCCTGGAACTCACTCTGTAGACCAGGCTGGCCTCGAACTCAGAAATCCGTCAGCCTCTGCCTCCCAAGTGCTGGGATTATAGGCGTGCGCCACCACGCCCACCTCCAAGATCAGTTTTCTAACAGAATCATTTGTATTTGTGCTAATATTTAACTGCAAGTCCAAAATGGATTTGTAATACAATCTATGCCTGGCATTTGGCTATTATTAAGTATATAATTATCTGTTATCTTTTTAAAAATAAAAATATTACAAAAATATTAAAGCATGAGCTTTTATTTACTTATCTAATTTTTGGCAAGTTCTCACTATTTAGCCTTGGCTGGTTTGGAATTTATTATGTAGATCAAGATGACCTTGAACCCCCAGAGTTCCTCTGGCCTCTGCCTCCCAAGGCCTGGGTTTGCCTCCTAAGACTGGGATTACAAGTGTATACCCAGCTTTATGAGCGTTCCTTGTTAATCGATCTCTGAGCTGTAGGTAATTAACTGTCAATTCACCTGCTGAAAGCGAACATCTGGATGCGTTTAAGTATATGTCCGTTACCACCATCATTATCATATCCCCATATCACCAACATACCCTCACCCTGACTTGAATCAGGATTTTTTGTTTTATGTTTGTTTATTTGTTTTGAGATAGGATTTCTCAGTATAGTTCTGGCTGTCCTGGATTCTGTAGATCAGGCTGACCTCAAACTCACAGAGCTCCTCCTGCTTCTGCCTCCTGGGTGCTAGGATTAAGTAGTCCACTGCCCATTTCTTTTTTTGTTTTCTATTTTTTGGCTTTTCAAGACAGGGTTTCTCTGTATAGCCCTGGCTGTCCTAGAACTCACTCTGTAGACCAGGCTGACCTTGAACTCAGAAATTTGCCTGCCTCTGCCTCCCAAGTGCTGGGATTACAGGCGTGCACCACCACCGTCCGGCTGCCCACTTCTTTTTAAGTGAGTGATAGTCCATTGTTATACAGCATCTTATTTATCCATTCATCAATTGTTGGACATCTGAGTTGTTTCCACTTGTAGGGTATCATGAGTGATGTTGCTGTGAACACTGATGTACAAGTTGTTGTGCAGCATAAGCATTTAAGACCATTTTTAAGTTGCCTTTAATACCAAATAGTCACCAAATTAATATGTTAAGCCAGGCAATGGTGGCAAATGCCTTTAATCCCAGCACTTGGGAGGCAGAGGCAGGTGGATTTCTGAGTTCGAGGCCAGCCTGGTCTACAGAGTGAGTTCCAGGACAGCCAGGGCTACACAGAGAAACCCTGTCTCAAAAAGAAAAAATGCTAATGAATAACATATGCTAGGCATTGTACTACCAAATTGATTTCTATCCTCAAGAAAATTGCAATCTAATGGAGGAAATGTACTAATTACTAAATACCATTATATCTCAAGTGCCAAGGAAAGTGCCTAGGTCCTGCAGAAACACAGATGTAGCTAATTTATACTAGGTGTGCAGGCATGTTCCAGAAACTTTAGAAGTATCTATACCGAATCCCAAAGGGTAGGGAGTTGGAGATCTGTGTAATTGCTGTGCAAACTTCATGAAGAACTGATTTTGGGTCCCTGCTACCCACATAAAATGCTGGGCATGGTGGTGCACCCGTGATCAAGTACTGGGAAGGTGGAGATGGGAGGATCTTTGGGGCTTCCTGGCTAGCCAGCCTAACTGAATTGGTAAGTTCCAGGGTTCTACGAGAAACTCCGTAAATCAATCAATCAATCAAGCAAGCAAGCAAGCAATGGAGGAAGTTACTCCATGTTGGCCTCTGTCCTTTACTCTCAGGGACATGCATGTGCAGTGTACTTACCACACACCACACCCATACACATACACACACACAAAGACACAGATACACAAAAAGACAAAGAATTAGCCAGATAAAGGATAGAAGAGTCTTCTAGGCAGAGCCAGCCATTGGTATAAAGGTCCTGAGGTTGGGGGGAGTGGGAAGCCAAGGGGAGGGAGGGAGGAGGAAGGAGAAAAAGACAGACTTAGTTTGGAGGGCTGCATATGGGGCAGCGTTGGGAGGGGAGAGCTCTGAGCTGGGCCACGGGAATGGACAGGAGGCTCCGAGGTGGTCTGTAATGCTAACTACACCACACTGAGGATGCACTCGATCCTGCTGACTCTGCAGAGCCAGGGCCAGATTTAGCTTCAGCAGCAGCTTTGAGATGACAGTGGGCACAGCTGGTGGCAGGCTCCGGCCTTCCCGGTGAGAAGTGATAACAAGGCAGAGGGTGGGAGTAGTTGGGGAGGGGAGACAGGAGGGTCTGTCCAGACTGACCTGCAGTCTCAGTAAAGCTGTACCCTGGCAGCAGGGCCTTTTAAGTCAGAAACCGTCATTGATTCTGATCCTGCCTTAGTTTCTTTGCTAGGTCATTTTGGTTTTGTTTGTTTTTTACTAAATATAGCCCATGTTGTCTTTGAATGTGTGGTCCTCCTGTTACTGCCAGCAGCCAGCTAAGTGTTAGAATTATAGATAGGCATCACAGTGCCGTGTGTGTGTGTGTGTGTGCGCGCGCGCACGCACGCGCGCGCGCGCATACATATCTATGGAGTCAGAGAACTGATAGGAAGTTGGTTTAAGGCAGTGCCTCTCGTTTTGCCGCCACCATAGGAATGCTGGGATTACAGAGGTTGGCTTTTCTCCTAGGTTCTAGGTACCAACTTGGCAAGTGCTTTTGCCTTTCCTTGCTGAGTCATCTCTCGGGCCTTGTTTAAAGATACCTTTCTTCTACAGTTTTTACTTATTCCTGTGTGTGTGAGTGTGTAGGGCCACAGCGCACAGTTGGAGGCCAGGGGAGCTTTGTGGGTGGAGGAGGTTCTCTCCTTCCCCTGTGGATCAGGCGGTTAGGGCGGCATCGCAAGCACATCTACCTGTTACGCCATCTCACTGGTCCTCAGTATAAGGTTTTTTTTTTGTTGTTGTTGTTGGTTTTTTTTGTTTTTTTGTTTTTTTTTTTTTTTTGTATTTTCGAGGCAGGGTTTCTCTGTGTAGCCCTGGCTGTCCTGGAACTCACTCTGTAGACCAGGCTGGCCTTGAACTCAGAAATCCACCTGCGTCTGCCTCCCAAGTGCTGGGATTACAGGCGTGCGCCACCACCGCCCGGCTCAGTATAAGTTTTAATAGGGGTATGAAATGCCATTCTCAGGTACATCACTGGCCTGTCCGTAATCGCTGGTCAGGCCCCTTCCTTCAGGCAGATAGGAAGTTCTACCTGAGTCACAGCAAGTGTTCCCTTCCCCCCTTTCCGTGGCTTCAGATAAAAACCCCACACCCCGTTCTTCATAACTGCTTAGTACCTTTCGTTCATCTGCCATTTCCTTCCCGGAGCACATTCCATTCATTCATCTCACTTAGGGAGCCCTGTCAGCGGTAAGGCCTTGGACCATCGCCTCCTGTCCCTAGATCGTCCTTTCCTCTGGGCAGTTGGCTTCAGGTTTTGTTGAGAGAACTTTCTTCTCTACAGTTCTTCATGGAGGGAACCTAGCATAATCCTCCTATGTGTTTGTACAAACACAGTGGTAGCTTGTTTGTTTGTTTGTTTAATTAGTGGTTCCTTTTAAAAAATAACTTTCTGGGTGGAGAAATGGTTCAGTGGATAAAGGTGCTTGTTGCCAAGCTTCATGGTGGGAGTTGAAGCTTGAACCCACCGTGGGAGGAGAGCGCTGACCTCTGTGGTTACTGTCTGACCCCCCCCCACACACACACACACTCGTACTCACACACAAATGCACCATGGCACACATGTATCCTCTACCCCCAATAAATAAAGAAATGTATAAGCGATTCTTTAATATGGTGATTTATGATATATTTGTAGTTTTGATGCATTTTCTTTCTTTCTTTCTTTCTTTCTTTTTTTTTTTTTTTGTTTTTTTTTGAGACAGGGTTTCTCTGTGTATCCCTGGCTGTCCTGAAACTCACTCTGTAGACCAGGCTAGCCTCGAACTCAGAAATCCACCTGCCTCCCAAGTGCTGGGATTAAAGGCGTGCGCCACCACGCCCGGCTGCATTTTCATGTTTTTAAAAATGCTACTAGAATTATTCCATTGGGGAGATATGCATACTATAGTGGTAAGTAAACAGCTCTGTCCAGAGAGGTAGAGCCCCTGGAACAAAAGGCATGGCACTTTTGTATTGCTGCCAGATTGTCTTTTTTTTTTTTCTTTTTTTCTTTTTTTGGTTTTTCGAGACAGGGTTTCTCTGTGTAGCCCTGGCTGTCCTGGAACTCACTCTGTAGACCAGGCTGGCCTCGAACTCAGAAATCCTCCTGCCTCTGCCTCCCAAGTGCTGGGATTACAGGCGTGCGCCACCACCGCCCGGCTACAGATTGTCTTTTATTAGAGCTCTGTTACTGTATACCGCACACTACAAATTTAGTAACTTAAAATAATAACCATGTGGGTCAGAAATCCAGGCGCTGCATGGCTGGCCAAAATCAAGGCATCTTTGAGCAGGGTTTCCACCTGGAGGCTTCGCTTCAGAGGAATCCATTTCCAAGCGTGTGCAGGTGGTTTTCAATCTCCACTCTCTAGGGACTAGGACAGAAATTCCTGCATCCTTACTGACTGTCGCTGAGGGCTTGCTCTCAGCTCCCTGAAGTCACCATCAGTCCTTCCCTGGGACCCCTTCCTCTTTCATAGGTGGTGGAGGAATCCCAGCTCCCTTCTGGCTTTCAGACCAGTTTAACTGGCCAGTGTGATTAGCTCTCTCAGTTGCTGCCTCCCAAACAGAAAGTCTGCCCATTAAACAGCACTTCCCCAACCTTGTCAGCCTCTACTTTGTCTCTGTGAGCTTTCCTGCTCTAGTACTCCCTTTTGGGTTGGCTGCTGTTGTTGCTGTAATAAAATACCGTAATTAAAGAAAGGATTTATTTGGGCTTATGGTTTTAGAGGGAGTCCTTAATGGCAGCAGAGGTGTGAGAGCTGGAACAGGAAGCCGAGAGATCAGATCTCAACCACACACAGGAAGCAAAGGAAAGCTAGAAGCAGGGCAAGGCAGTAGAGCCTGCTTCCAGTGACTCGCTTCCTCCAGGACCTCCTAAAGGCTCCATAAAGGTCCCAACAACCCCGCCCACAGGGACCACGTGTTTAAAACCGGAGCCTATGGGCCCTTTTCAAGCCTCCACACAGGCTCTAAGTGGAGTCTTAGTCTCTTACTAACTAGTGTCTCATTCGGTGTGTTTCACTTGGTGTAATCCTAAGAATCATTCCTGTTGTAGCATGAGTCTATCAGAATTTCTGTTTTTAAAGGCTGAATAATAATCTACTAGGATGTTGACTACTTTTCTTTAATCTTCCACTCATCACCTGATGAATTCTTGGGCTCCTTAAATCATATCAGTAAACCACTGGCAGCTCTAGCTAACGTAGTATTTTATTAATTAGTTCTATGTAGCAGGCATAAGGGGTGTTCATCAAGAACCCAGAATCTTGGGGCTGTGGTCGGATTCTCCATGAGATGCCCTCTTGAAAGGTGATGCTCCCTGTGGGAGAAGCCATCTTGTCCTCTTTACATACAGCATTGATCTGTACATGACACAGAAGGGTTCTAGAGATGGCATGGTGTAAGGCTTGCCCGTGTAGGCAGGCTTCTATCTGCTCAGCATTCTAGGGCAATATGAAGGATGTTTTAATCACTTTTCAGCCTGTGGGAGAACAGTCTGGCTTCATGTCTCCAGTATTAGGGATGACATGGTTTTTGAGTGGTAGCTATGTGTGAGGAAACCATTAGTGAAGCTAGCAGGGAGGGGGGGGTGTTGCCGTTCATAGGTTATGAGTGTGGCAGCATCCACAGAGTGAATCCTTCCAGCATGCTCTCTTGGAAAGAACTCAGAGCATTTAGTGACCAAACAGATGACACAGAGATGACAGTGTAAGGCTGTACCTGTCAGGATCCACGGAGACAGGACTTCAGACTGCATGTGGACGGACATTAGTAACAATCCTACCCTGGAGGGTGGTTCGGTGCAGGGTATGTGTGAGAGTATGCTTAAAGTACACTGTGAACTTGCATAAAAATGGCCTCATGTAACCCTGTATAATAAAAAATGGCCAAAATATTAAGAATTTGAATTCAGTAGGGATGGTATTTAAGAAATATGCCATGTGGCTTTAAGAAGGTCCCACGTGCTATGGAAAGAGATGGGCATTCTGTGGGTGTGTAGGTAGCAGTGCTCCAGGTGAGCTTCTGTAAGGGAGGGTCTTGTTAGGAGCTGTTTCTTACTCAGTGCTAGTCAGATTCTCTGAGGGCTCTGGAATGTCTGTCTTCTCAACTTAGAATGTACTGTCTTGGTTGTATATAGCCCTGGTGTGTGTGACTGCATGCATGTGTGTGTATTAAACAGAAGCTGTCATTTGTCAAAGTGAATGTAAGATCTGAGTGGGAACTAAAAGGGCTTAAAGCAGTGGTTCTCAACCCTTTGGCAAACCTTTATCTCCAAAACCATATTACAATTCATAACAGATTCATAACAGTAGCAAAATTACAGATATGAAATACTAATGTAATAATTTTATGCTTGGAGGGTCACCACAGCATGAGGAACTATATTAAAGGGTCACAGTGTTAGGAAGGTTGAGAACCACTGGAAAGTCTCCTCCTCAGAACACTAATACCTGACAGTAGATTACTGTCAGCTGGGGACTTCCTGGGAAACAGGAAGAAGAGCCAAAGGTAAGTCTCTGTTCTCCCCTGGTTATTTTTCCAGCAGAACTAAAACTGTGTTCTTTCTCCCAGGCGACTGCCATGTCTGTGGACTGTCTTGGGCAGCATGCAGTGCTTTCTGGGTAAGTGAGCTTTTGGAGTTTGTCTCCCCAAGTTCCGGGGGACAAAGTATAAGTTCCTGGGAAATGGAAAGCTATCTTTATTTTGAGGACATTCTAAGGGTTTAGTGCTTACATTCTAAGGACCACAGGGGCACTTGCAGGGATTCGTTGAGGTTTTCATTTGGTCTTGGTTTTGTTTTTGTTTCGTCTTCTCACAGGTAAGCAGTGAACTCACATTTTTGTGATGTGTTGTTTGGCCTTGAGATGACAGTGTGCTTGTTACCACCTGGGCTCCTCCAGGAATCATCTACTATGGTTAAAGAGGCTGTTTGGAGGGTTGAGGGACCTGGGTTCTATGGATACTTATTCATTTTACCTAGCTGGACTTTGGTTTTTTTTTTCCTGAAAGAATTAAAAAAATGATTGTGTGTGTGTGTGTGTGTGTGTGTGTGTGTGTGTGTCTGCGCATGCGCACGCATGGTACATTTGTGGAGGTGAGAAGTCAACTTTGGGGAATCAATTCTGTTTTTCCACCATATGATTTGGCTTTGAATTTTGGATATCAGGTTTGTGTGGCAAGTGCTTTTACCCATGGAGCCATCTTGCCAGCCCTCAAGAAGTAAGTTACTTCTACCAAGAAGAAATTTTACTACATGGTTTTCTCACTTAAAAATTGTAAGATTCTGGTCTTTCCTAGTAACCCTAGAGTTGAACCAGAATGTAGTTAGAGACCCAGACCCTTTTATGCTACTTGAGATAACTGACCTTCTCTCTCAAATTTAGCTTTATTTTTTCAATAACTGTATTGGTTATTTCTGGGGTGCTGTCTCAACTAGTAAAAGAAGTGTTTGCCATGCACGTATGAGGACTTGAGTTTGATCCCCAGGACCCATAGAAAAAGTCGAGCACTGCCTTGCCTGTAGTCCTAGCTCTGGGGAAGTGGAGGGTCTCACTGGCCAGACTGCTTAGCTGAACCTGCAAGCACCACGCTCATAGAGAGAGGCTCTCTTTAAAAGGGGGCAAGGAGAACTATGGAGAGACAGCTCAGCCGCAGACCCAAGTTCAGCTCCCAGCGCCCACATCAGGTAGTTCCCAACTGCCTGTAGGTCCGGACTCGGGATGTGATGACCTCTTTGGCCTCTTTGGTCACCTGCACTCCCATGAAAATCCCTCCTCACATACATGCATACATGTAATTAAAAATAAAATAAGTTCTTTTTTTTTTTTTTTTTTTTTTGGTTTTTCGAGACAGGGTTTCTCTGTGTAGTCCTGGCTGTCCTGGAGCTCACTCTAAAGACCAGGCTGGCCTCGAACTCAGAAATTCGCCTGCCTCTGCCTCCCAAGTGCTGGGATTAAAGGCGTGCGCCACCAACGCCCGGCTTAAAATAAGTTCTTAAGAAAGAAGGCAGGGAACAATTGAAGGAAATAGCTGATGGTGACCTCACACACGTGCATACTCCCAGCACACACATGCACTCTCACACACACACACACACACACACACACACACACACACTCAAACAAACACACACACACACACACACACACACACGCACACACACACACAGAGAAGAATAAATAAAATAAGCGTTCCTTTTGGGATATAGTCTGCGTATCATGCAGTTCACTCACTCAGAGTACACAGGTCAGTGGCGTGCAGCGTACGGCATCACTGAGTGCTGACTTGCTCTTTGCGGTATCGTGTCCTTGAGGAAATAAGTCCCTGGTTTACAGTCTACAGTTGAGCAGTGCTGCAAAGCCTGCGGGATCTGAGCGGCATCTGCGTCACTCAGCTGTCCATCCCGATCCTCTGCCAGGACACTTTCTTGACTTTCGTGTAAGCTTGCCTTTAGATGGTCCAGTGTCCACATACACTGCTAGATCTGGTGTGTCCGTCTTGCACACTAAGTTGAGTTCTCAGAGTTGAAGATGAGGAGCTGATACTTCTGCTGTGTGCTCTGTAGGTCACAGGCTGCCCCGTCTGACCTTCCTCTGCTTCCCACTGGTGTGCCGTAATAGTTGTTAAGGGCTGAATTGGTATTTGGGGTTCTCTGAGCCTCCACCCACCAAGCACTGAGGATCGAACCCAGGGCCTCACAGGGCAGCTGAGTACTCAGCTGCTGAGCTGCGTTCTCCGACGTCCTCACCCCCTCCAGCTCCTTAAGCCTTTCTCCAGGGTCTCACTGAGCTGTGCAGGCTGGCTTTGGACTGGACTTGCTGTCCTCTTGTCAGCCTCCTGTGTCACAGGAGTCTAAGCAGACAGTCTAGGCTCTTCGTGTGTGTTGGCTTTGTCTCAACAGAACCTTTAATTCCTTATACCTTGAAAGAAGTTTAACCATGATTGCTTTGGCCTATGTCTGGGCACTCAGAGGACCTGCTGCCTCCTCCTTTCATTGTTGAGGTGTGTGTGTGTGTGTGTGTGTGTGTGTGTGTAACCTCAGGTGTCATTCCTCAGGCACGATCTACCTTGTTTGTTCAATTTTGAGGTAGGTTTTCTTGCTGGGCTAGAACTCACAGATAACACAAGCCTGGCTGGACAGCCAGCTTCAGAGAGCCATCTGTCCCCTCCTCCCCAAGAATGAGATTACTGCTGGGGTGTTAACTCGTTGACCAAGCGAGTTTTCTTTCTTAAAAAAATGCATAGCATTCTTTTATTCTTTATATTGATGACACTTTAAACTTGCTATTGACATATTTACTATGTTACTTTAATTGTTATGCCTTTTTCTTGGGTCATTAGTTCTCTTCCTGATAGATCTGGTTTCCTTCCCAAGTAGTCCATTTGCAGAGGAATTTGAGATTTTTTTCTGCAGGATTTTGGTCCAGTGACAAGTAAGCTCTGGGCCTGGTACTATCAGGCCTATAAAGATATTCTAGATACCGTGTAGTTTCCAGATATGCAGGTGCATTGAGACAAGAGCCTTAACATTTGGTAGCCTTCTTGGCCAGTTGAAATGTAGCTACTGCAGTGGGAGTAATATGGAAGTGGAAATGGATCCTAGTCAGAGGCCCTGAGGAAGGCTGGGGGAGGAGCTGAGCACAGCGGGGCCAGACACTGATGCGCGGATGTGGGGAGTGACGGCCAGCCATGTCCTGTGTCTCTGAGACCTTTTGGAGTAGTTTGCAGACTGCATGCAACTCCGAATGCGCTCTTCTAGCCTCGTGCGCATGCTCTTACGCTGCTGTGCGGCTATAACATTGCTGTCGTTCTAGCCGGAGATTCCTGTACATCGTCAATCTCGATGCCCCTTTTGAAGGTCACCGGAAAATCTCCCGCCAGAGCAAATGGGACATTGGAGCTGTGCAGTGGAATCCTCATGACAGCTTCGCGCACTATTTTGCAGCTTCGGTGAGTTCATTTAAGGAGTGTCATTGAGGACTTGCAAGTCTTTGTCCTGTACAAAGAAGTAATACAGTCCTCATTGTTCAGTAAAAGGAGAAAAGAAGAGGTTTGTGGAGCTGGAGAGATGGCTTAGTGGTTTAGATCCCTGGATAGATGATCTTCCAGAGGACTTGGGTTCGATTCCCAGAACCTACATGGTGGCTCAGAACCATAACTTGGGTTTTAGGAGATCTGGCGCCCTCATCTAGCCTCCATGGGCACCAAGCACATACTGCACAGATATACACAAAGGCCAAACACCCAGACACATATAATAAAAATAAAACAAGGAGGTTTGCCTCTTTCTGAAGGAAGAGGCAAGGTGCCTTGCATGTTTGTATGTATAAGTAATTTGCTGGCCCCTGGTGTGTGTCAGACTTTGTATTTCTAGGAGCTGAATCAGAATTTTTAATGAGAAGCACGTGGATACCTTCATTTGCGTGTATAGTGAGTTACCTTCCTTAGTGGCAGTGTAACTAGCTAGGGGTTGCATGGCGGATGGCTTAAATAGATTCCAAGGAGGAGGGATGGGAGCTGGTCTGAGCTGGCCTTCTTTGCCTTCAGAGGGCTCAAGCACCTCATCCATCTGCAGCTAGAAGAGATGGTTCAGCCGCTAAGAGTAAGTATTGCCCTTTCAGAGGACGTGAGTTCAGGTCATAGCACCCACCTTGGTGGCTCGCAGCTGCCTGTAACTAGCTCCAGGGGACCTCTGGCCTCTTCTGGCCTGCATGGGCACCTCCACTCATATGTACGTCCCCCTTCCCCACAAACGGATAATCAAAAAGAAATAAAACAAAAATGCTTCATTCATTCCCAGGGTTCTTTCCTAATTGGAGTTCATTAGCTTGGTTAGCTTCTATAGGTTTTGAGTGCCTATTTGTAAATTCCCTAGGCTTATGCTTAGCTTCTTTCTGTTTTCTGAGAAACTTCTCACTCTCCAAAAAGATTTTGGGCCGTCACCTGTGGCACCTTTGTCCAGATCCTTTGTCACCATTCTTTTCTCTATGACAGTGGCTTTCAACCTTCCTGATGCTGTACCCCTTTAACACGGTCCCCCATGTTGTGATGACCCCCAACCATAACATTATTTTTGTTGCTACTTCATAGCTATAGTTTTGCTACTCTTATGAATGTAAATATCCAACATGCTGATAGTCTTAGGCAACCCCTGTGAAAGGGTTATTTGACCCTCAAAGTGGTCACAACCCACATGTTGAAAACCACTTCTGGAGAGCAACTGTAGATTTCTGTGCCTGACTATGATTACTGTTGTTTGTGTATGTACACGTGGATATTTGTTCCTGCTTGCAAGAGTGAATGTGTGTGTGTGTGTGTGTGTGTGTGTGTGTGTATAGCACATTTACATGTGTGATTGCATGTGTGCATACATGTGTGTAGAGGCCAGAAGTCACTGTGGAATGTCTTCTTCTACCATTCTCTACCATATTTTTTGAGACAGGGTCTCTTACTGAACCCGGAGCTCACTAATTTGGCTCAACTGGGTGGCCATACCCCTAGGGTCTCTCCCCTCCCCACTTCCCGAGCACAGACATTCTGTAAGTGGTGCTGGGCATCAGGCTAGGGTCCTCATCCTTGCTGACTAAGCTGTGTTCCAGTCCTTACTGGATTGCTTTTCTAAAGCTGAACCTTTTTTTTTTTAAGGTTTATTTATTTACATATTATTTTATTATATGTAAGTACTGTAGCTGTCTTCAGATACCAGAAAGAAGAAGGTGTCAGATCTCTTTACAGATGGTCGTGAGCCACCATGTGGGTGCTGGGATTTGAACTCATGACCTCTGGAAGAGCAGTCGGCGCTCTTACCCGCTGAGCCATCTCTCCAGCCCACTAAAGCTGAACCTTTAAAGAGAATCTGCCATAGAGTCGGCTTCTATATGATTTCACCACCTTTACCTTGAGCAGTCGGTGAGCACTGCCACCCCAGGTGTGTGCCAAGCCACTCACTGTCTTCTTGTCCTTGCTTCCTCACAGAGCAATCAACGGGTTGACCTTTATAAGTGGAAAGATGGCAGCGGGGAAGTCGGCACAACCTTACAAGGGCACACGCGAGTTATCAGGTAGGCATTGCCCCTGGGCAACTCAGTCCTGGGCAGAGTGAGAAGAAGACCCCATCCTTTTCCCGTGCTCCACCTGCTGGGTTGCATTTGCCCTGAGTAGTCAGCAGGGTTCAGACTTCCAGGCAAAGTGCCCACGGATAGCCGAGAGCACAGCCACTTAAAATTTAGGAAGTATAACTTGGCTACTACAGCCCAGACCAAAGTACAGGGTCAGGGCTGATTTTTGCTGCAGGAAGAAGTTGTTATAAAAGAGTGTCCCTATTCGGTGTCCGTAGTGGCCAGGATGCAAGGACACAGCAGGCAGCAGCCGTGGACTGAGCGCCTTGTGGGGTTCCTGCTTCACAGTTGCTTCCCACGTGGGGCTTTCCAGAGTGTCCCTTGATGCCCATTTTTTCTGGGTTGCTATTTCTTTTTCCTGGAGCGTACTAGCAGGGAGTGTGGGGCTGGGGAAATGACCTGGAAGCGATGGGAAAGGTTAGCCGTTTGAGTGCACACAGAATGTCTGGTCTGGAAGGGACAGGAAAGGTTAGATACTGATGTGTGCATGGTGTCTGAGGATTGCTGCCTTTCCTAGGACCGAGGGTAAGAGCAGAAAGGAACAGTCTGTCATTGCTCATGACGGTGTACCCAAGGCTCCTGAGGTTGATAAGTCAGAGATCTCTCTGCTTCCTTCCTCTTTGTCTTGTCTGTTTACTCAGAGAGCGGAGGAGAGTAGGGAAAGCAAGAGTGGGACTTGTTAGGGGAGGGGAGATCTCATGTTTCAGTTGTTGTTTTTAAGGCTTAATAACAATTTGCTAGCATTGAAAAGAAAAGCTCCAGGGTCAGGTGAGCTGTGGCCTCGCAGCTGCCTGGAGCAGGGAGATGGAGAAGAGGAGAAGGCCAGGCCGCTTGGGCTAAGCCTGCACGGACGGTCAGCCATGTGAGTGGAGGGGAACTTTAGAGAAAGCATGCTTAGAAAGAGAGAGAAAGAAAAAAGCTGTGCTTTTCTGAGGCAGAAAAACGGCAGGCTTGGCAGGCTCGACTGAGCCTTGCTGCGGCCCTGTGGCGTCTGCCTCTGTGCTTGTTAGAAGTTGGAATGCCCCATTTCTTTTCAGGAGCAGACAGGGTTATGGATGGCAGTTCTAGGGAGTAGGACCTGAGTTTCCTTCCCAGCTCAGTTAACTCTTGTTGACTCGCACAGGACTTTAGTGCCTTGCCCTGAGCTGTGTTAGGAGGTACTGTGGAGACATGAAGGCACTAGAAACTGAATTTGTTAGTGCTTTTGAACATAACATTGAAGCTCTGTCTTTCTGTTCTGTTTGTCTCTACCAGCGACTTGGACTGGGCAGTGTTTGAGCCAGATCTCCTGGTCACCAGCTCTGTGGACACCTACATCTACATCTGGGATATTAAGTAAGAACAGTGAGAGGCGGTGGCCCCTTGGTGGACTGCTGAGAACTTTGTTAGAGCTTAAGTGTCTTAGTTTGATTCCCATGGACACAGATCCTAGACCAGGATGTGAGAGCAGGTATAGTAAGCAGTAAGAGACGAGCTGCGGGGATGCAGAAGACAGGCAGCTGTATTCTAGAAGGTCACGAGGAAACTCCTTCCAAGCTATGACCCAAGGAGGGCCTGGGAAGCAGGGGACTGCAGTCAGAGCTCATGGCTGCCCCCAGAAGTCTGAATGCCGTGGCTCTTCAGGCTTGTCAGTGTTTTGGAAAGTATCCTCAGAGGCCCGGCAAAGCCACACAGATGCTGGCATTTGTGAGTGGAGCTGGTCTGCCGAGGGGGCAGGGGACAAATTGCTAAGACATCTGCTCAGCTCAATGGCTTCTGTTCCCCTGCTGTCGGGTGGGATGGGGTGGGACTAATGGCCTCCTCATATGGTTGCACCTAATAAAGTTAAAGGAGCTCCCAGCCCGAGGCCTGCCTTGTCTAGGAACAGCTCTTTTTGCTGATGGTTAGAGCTGGTCATTCCGAGTAGGCCATCTGTTTATTGGAGGCCCCCTGGCTGCCAGGTCTCTGCTTCCCTCATAGCAGGGACTTTGGTTGTTTTACCCCATCAGCTGGGAGTGTAGACAGGTGACAAGCAGAGATGGACAGACTATTCAAATCACCAGCAGTGGTCTGAGGCAGTAAGGTGTGTGTATCTGGACTGACCAAATATGGCCACCTTATCTGCAGACAAGTTCTTAAGCCTATGGGTCTCAGGACAGCACCTGAGGAAAAACATGGAGTTCTGAAGTGAAGAGGAGAGCCTTCAGCAATAGAGAGTCCTCAGGGAGCCAAGGGGCAGTACTGGGGAGTATCACTCACCTACATACTGCAAGGACTTTCATCATTTAGACACTGAATTAGCCAGCATGGCGGCACATGCCTTTAATCCTAGCCCTTGGGAGGCAGAGGCAGGTGGATCTCTGAGTTTGTGGCCAACCTGGTTTACAGAGTGAATCTCAGGACACCTAGGGCCATACAGAGAAACTGTCTTGAAAACAAAAACAGAAACAAACAAACAGAAACAGAAAAGAAAAAAAGAAAAGACCCTGAAGACCCTGAATTGGGATTATTTAAGTTACACCTGAATTATGAGGTTGTTAAAAAAAAAAATTGGCAACAAGAAAAGATTTCTGAATATTCAGTGACCTAAAAATTAATTCAAAGTCAAACACAGAATGAATCTGAGGTGTTTTGATTTTACACCTGTTTTATAAACCTGTGAGCCCCAGGGTGACATAAAAATTTCTTAGTCGAAAACAGGATGTTAATTTGGGAAGTTTAAGAAACAATAAATAGTGGGCTACCTTAATACCAGGAAGCCCCGGCCTCTCTCACAGTCTTAATAGCAGGAAGCCCCTGGCTTCTCTTACAGTCTCTGTGGAAAAGTTACCCTCTGACTCTCTAGTGGAATGCTGTACTTTTGTGTATCCATAGTAATTATTCTTCACTAAAATTGCAGTGACATGTATTTGTGTCTTCATTATCCTGAAACGTGTCTGCAAAGCCTGGTCTTAGGAATCCTGGACTTTACACCTGAAGCAGCTCTCCGTCCCTGCCGCACTGGGCTCTAAGCAAGCACTCAGCTCTGGCCAGCTGCGCTTCCGGTTTCCATTTAGTGCGTCTGACGCCTCAGCTGCCTCCTGTAAGAAGGCAGCTCTTAAAGGAGGGACTCTGATTCTCCTTGAGACAGGCTCTCACTATTCATTATGGCTGGTCTGGAACTTGCTATGTAGACCAGGCTGACCTCGAAATGACAGAGATCCACCTGCCTCTGCCTCCTGAATGTTTGGCTTAAAGGTATGCACCCATGGCCAGCACAGAGTTCTGATTCTCGTTTTTCCTCTCCTATCTCAGAGGGGTTACCCAGGCTGTGCTGAATGCTGTAATCTGTTTCTGTGGACCCACCTGAATGATTTGAAACCCGGGCTCTTTCTTATTTAAAGTGTCTGACAAAAACAGATCTCTCTTTACACATTTTTTAAGGTTCCTAAAAACACTGTTAAGTCCAAATGTCCCTAGAGGAGAGTACTGAAGTGTGAGCAGTTGGTGGAGCACGCTGTCTGCCTCTTGGCACATGATGATGAGCATTTGACCTCTGATTTCTCTGTTTCAGAGACACCAGGAAACCTACTGTTGCACTGTCGGCCGTAGGTGAGTGTGCACCCTGCCTTGTCCCCCTGACTTCCTTCCTCTTCATCCTTCTCACTACTCTCACTGTCCACAGCCCATGCTCCATTGTGGCTGGATGGAGTTCTAATAAGTCCCAGGCGCCAGATGCTTGCTTCAGGCCGACCTGACCCTGACCCTGACCCTGACCTGAGGGTCACACCATTAGCTTCAATAGTTGTCACCATATGTTCTATCTTGTTTTACCCTCATTCCCTTTGTGATTATTTTGAAGCTAAATATGGGTATTATATTACTTATTCAATACTTTATTATGCATCACACACACACATTGACATACACACACACACACACACACACACACACATGCACACACACAGAATCTCTGAAGGCTGGAGAGATGACTCAGTTGGCAAAGTGCTTACTTTCTAAGCATGAACACCCCAGTTTGATCCCCAGAACTCATGTAAAATTAGCAGGGTGTGATGGTGTGTGCTTCTAATCCCAGATCTAGGGAAGGAGAGACAGGAGGATCCCTGGGGCTCACAGGCCAGCAAGCCCAGGCTACTTGGTGAGCTCCAGGCCAGTTCATGTCCTCCTGAGTCCATGTGTTCAGTGCCAGTGGCCAAAGCTAACTGTGCTGATGGGGAGATGACAGTCAAGAGGGTTGTATGGAGCAGGGCGCTGTGATGTACAGAAGCAGGCACAGCTCTGTGGGTTCAAGGCCAGCCAGGGCTACATAGTGAGATCTATGAAAAAGGAGTTGGGGGTGGGGTTGGGGTGTACAGAGCATGTGTGGTCAGAACTGCTCAACCTAGAGCTTATTCTAAAGCTTGACTTAGCTTTTCCCCAAGACTATTATGTAAAAACAGCAATGTCAAAGTAGGGTGGGAGGGGTCAGAGTGATCGTCGAGGATCTCCTGGTGTCATCCAGGATCAGATTCTTCTGACAACTCCGTAACTCCGTACCAATTAACTGTCCACTCCTACTCCCGTAAGAGGCTCCTCATCCCGCTGACTGTGTGCTGTCACCTGGGGATTTTCCCTCGGAGATTATTTCCTCTGAGGGGACTGTGATCTTGCTCCTACGTGTTAACTCACTTGTTTGCAACTTCTTTTTAATCTGTACCAGCGGAGCCAGTGCCATCACAGAAACTGGACAGGCTTCCTGGACCAGGGCTCGTTATCCAGCTTCCCTGGACTTGCCCCTCTGCCTGGAGGCATGGAGGGCAGCCACTCTCCCCATGTTGTTTTTCTCTGCAGCTGGTGCCTCCCAGGTTAAATGGAATAAAAAGAACGCCAACTACCTTGCCACCAGCCATGATGGTGACGTACGGATATGGGATAAGCGAGTGAGTGACCTGTCCCCCGCGACCTTTCCCTGTAGTTGGTGTTCGGTTCCCCATGGAGGGTGTGGAGAGATGTTACTGAGTCTCAGGACTCACCTCAATAGATTGAGAGTCCTGTGGGGCATGGCAAGTTGTCACTGTAACCACGTGACATTGGCCTCTCATGTGAGGTGCTGTTGAGGGGGGGTTGAAAGTAGGCCCTTGTGATCAGTGGTCGATAACCGGGCCTTGACCTAAGACAGAGCCGCACTTTACTGCTCCCTGTTAGGACATCAGGGAAGCCACTGCAACGGCTTTCCGGTCTTTGTCCACTTTTGTGTTTTGTTTCTTTGAGACACAGTCTTACTGTGTATCCCTGCCAGGCTTGGCGCTTACTTTGTAGACCAGGACTGTGTAGACCAGGCTGGCCTAGAACTCACAGCCTGTGTCCATAGAGTCCCGAGATTAGACGTATGTGTTGCCATGCCCAGCATGCTACCCACTCCTGTCCCCTCTGTTTCTCTCTCTCTCTCTCTCGAATCTTCTGCTGCAGAGGAGTTAAGAGCACTATCTATTCTTTATAGAGGACTCATTCATTCCCTCATTCCCAGGATCCACATGGCATCTCACAACCGCCTCGAGCTCCAGTTCTGAGGGATCTCACACTTTCCTGTGGCCTTCTTGGGCACTAGGCTTTCACGTAATACCCTTACATGCAGGCCAGACACCCTGACACAGAAAATAAAAATAAACAACCTTTTCAAAAGAGAGGGGGAGCCTTGCAGTCACAGTCCTTCTGCTTCTGTATGCTGAGTATTGGGATTACACATGTGCTGCTGCCATACCTGGCCTCAGAATCTTTGTCTTCAAAAATCAAGATAATAATAGTGAGGGTATCATTGAGGTCAAGCCCTACGACCTGATGCGCGTGGAGAATGACCAACACACTTCTCTGCCACTGTTTGCAAAGTGAAAGCTTTGGTTTGGTGCCTCTGTCATTTTCAGTCCTTCCCCCATAGATCTCTGAGGCAGGGGCTGATTATGCTCACCTCCTCCTTTGTGTATTTTGTCAGCCTCAAATGGCCTCATGTACCATGTGCCGCTGAGCATGCAGAGGCGGCTGAGTCCCGTGTACAACAGAGAGTCCACTGGGAGTCTGCTGTCTTGGCATTAGTAGAGTGTGGTGGGCGAGGCTTTCCCCGGCACCTGACTGCCTGCGAGGCCTTGGGAGAATGACAGGTAGAGAAGTCAGCTCCATACAATCTGGGGTGCAATTACTGTTCCATGCTTTGTGAAATTTGGGGCTGCAGATCCTCAGCCTTTGTAGAGAGGGCGTCTTCATGACTGTCCTAACCCAGGTGCTGACGGTAAGGTCCTGGCTGTACAGAGAACACTACACGTTTTTGAAACACAAGAGGAAAATGAAGCAGAGCTTGGGACTTGGGAGTGGCTCACCCTGTCTGCTGGTGAGGGCTGTAGGGTGTGCTGGGCTGAAGTCTGCCTCAGGGCTCTCAGGGGAAAGAGATTGCAAAAAACTGGAGTAGCCTAGCAATGTCTGCTCTAGTTTTCTCTGTCTTTGGTCCAGTCTGCCAGTAGCCATCTTTCTGCCTGCCTTCTTTCCTTCCTTCCTTTGAACTTGTGAGTCTTTTTATTCAGTCGTCTTATTCACACACTTCAGTGTAAGTAAATGTTCTTCGAGACAGGGTTTCTCTGTGTAGCTCTGGCTGTCCTGGAACTCACTCTGTAGACCAGGCTGGCCTCGAACTCAGAAATCCACCTGCCTCTGCCTCCCAGAGTGCTGGGATTACAGGTGTGCGCCACCACCTTCCGGCTAGTAAATGCTCTTAATAAGGCAGGTTTGGCCCACATGCCTGTAATCCTAGTACTTACACATTAAGGAGAGGAAGATTGTGAGTTCACATAGTTATAGAATAATTTATCCAATTTAATTGCACCTACTTATTGGTTGTAGAAGTTGCTTCTGGTATTCTAGAGTTCCAAATAGCACTGACATCAACGTCTTTTTTATCTGAAGCTTCTATTGAATTAGGATTACTGCCTTACAAAAGGAAAATTTTAGTGTTTCATTTTAAACATTTTTAAATTATGTCAGGGGTGAGAGGAAGGGTATGAGGGAGGGAGGGAGGGAGGGAGGGAGAGAGAGAGAGAGAGAGAGAGAGAGAGAGAGAGAGAGAGAGAGAGAGGTAGGTGAGGGGTGTGTACGTGTGTGTACATATGTAGGGTGTTTTGGAGATCTTAGTACTTAGTCACTAGAAGACATATGCACTTACCCTCATGATTGAGGTTGGGTTTGTCACAGCCCCTCTTCTTGTGTCAGAAGGGGGACAGAAATGTCCCCTCTGAAAGGAAAAGAAATAGCCATTACTTGTATCTTTTATTAAGATCACACACCAGGCTGGAGTGGGTAGAGATGAGGCTGACAGACTTGCTCCCAGGGCATATACAAGAGTCTGGGGGACTCTTCTGATGTTGGGTTTATTTGCTTTGAACCAAGAGAGCTTATGGAGGGTGGAGGCTTAACTCTCCTGGCAGCATTCATGTCCCCTCAGCACCCAGCACACCGTCCTGTGGAACACATTCCATGGAGTTCTTTCAGAATCAACAAACACGATGTCATTGTGTTGCAGAAACCCAGTACAGCAGTGGAGTATCTAGCAGCCCACCTCTCCAAGATCCATGGCCTGGACTGGCACCCACACAGCGAGCACATTTTTGCTACCTCCAGTCAAGATAACTCTGTCAAGGTGAGTGGTCCCCACGGGGCCATTGGAGGAGCTTTGTGTGACAGGCGTCGGGTGTGTGGCAGCATTTGGAAGGAGACATGCAGTTTGCTGGTGTGTTCCATGTGCGTCGTGAGTGCATGTACTCCTGGGGGTAAATCCGTCAGCCTGGCTCTGCTGACCCGCAGATGGGATGCTGTAGCAACCGAGTGATGAGCCTCTGAATTTATTCAGATTTCTTTCCCTCTCTGAGAGTCAGAAGCAGAAAGCATTTAGGAAAGAAAAGTTTACCTGAAAAGAACTTGTAAAGAAGGCAGATATATACACAGAGATGAAGTCAAGAAGTCCACACAATGATTAAAGCCACCAAGATTGTACTTTATCTGTCCATGGTGGCAAGCTAGCAGTTGGATTATCATCTCTAAAAGTTATGAACTCACACATCAGCATTGACAGGATAGAGCTTTGCTAGTGTTCTCTAACTTAAGACCTGCTCAAGATTTATGTTCAGGAGGCCTGTCAGTTTTGATTTACCTTAGAGACAGTGTTTCTTCTTTGCTTGTTTTCTGTAGCTGTGGCATCAGCTATGCACCCATCTCTGCTTCACCATCCTTCTGTGGTCAAGTCTCTCTCCCTGCAGGTCAGCACGGCCACAGAAGGTGGCTTAGCAATTAATCTTTCTGGTACAGTTAGCTAAAACTGAGTCCAAGCCTTTCTATGCAAAGGACTGAAAGTTCTCTCTGGACGTTTGTAAATCCCCTGGCATTGTGCTGGGAAGTGACTTGTTTGTTTGTTTCATTTGGGTTTCTGTCCCTAATCTCCCAAATTCAGGAAACAGGAACATATCCCATTCTGCATTTGAAAAAGAGATTAGTAGCATCCTGTAATGTTTGTTGTGAAGATTAGGTAAGATTAAAAAGAAAAGTTTTCAATGTCTGTTTGATGGCTGTGAGTTGTCAGGGCGCATCACCTGTTGTTAAATTACTTTTAGATATAGAAGTAGTGCAGGATCAAACCTGTTATTTTACCTTTTAGCTACAGTGGTTATTTGATAGGCAGTGGATCTGCCCTGTGTGTCCTGTGAACTCTAGAAAGTCTCGTGCAATGTCAACTAGTGCAAAAGGAGGGCTCTCTGTGTGTCTGAAGGTACCACCGTGGATATGGGGGAGGAACTACAAACACACTGTTGAAATACTTCTCTGGAGGACGAAAAGCAGTGAGCTTGAAGGCCATGCTTACTTCAGTTGTTGCATTCATTCCTCAAATTTTCTGTCTTGTAGTTCTGGGATTACCGCCAGCCTCGGAAATACCTCAATATCCTCCCTTGCCAGGTGCCTGTCTGGAAAGCCAGATACACAGTGAGTGCGCTGCTGTACCTCTTGTCTGGAGTGTGCATTTTCCTGCTTGCTTGGTGAGGCAGGTTCTTCTGTCTGTCTTGGTTTGGAGAATGACGGATGCAGTAATGGCCTTAGGTACTTAGCCTCTGGGATGCTCGGGAGGCGCTCCCCAGAGAAGCGGGCTTGCGGAGCTTCTAAGTCCCCAAAGTAGCTCAGCAAGGTAGGATGGAGAAGGGGGCCAGGGTGGGAAGTTGCTGAGCTACAGTGGACAGAACTCTAGTTTACACTCTGAGGACCTGGTTTGGGGCCCAACTCCCCCACTTACTGTTTTTGTGGCCTTGGAGAAGATACTTCATTTTAAGTAGTAGTTTCTTCATTTGCAGAGTGGAAGAACACTTTTCACTCTGCCCTTTATATTTTTTAAAAGGATGTCGTATTTATTTACTCATGTGTGGGTACCATGCATGTCAGTGTCCATAGGCCAGAAGAGAGTGTTGGAGCCCCTGGAGCTGGAGCTACATGCGGTTATGGGCCCGCCAACATGTGTGCCGGGAATGGAACCTGGGTTGTCTGGAAGGGCTACAATCATTCTTAACTGCTGAGCCATCATTCCAGCTCAAAGATTTTATTGTTATTTTTACTTATGTGTGTCCATGCCATGGGAGTGCAGGTACTCACAAGGCTAGAAGAGAGTGTCCGATCCCTCGGAGCAGGAGGAGGTTGTGGGCTGCCTGCTGCTGTGGATGCTGGGAAGTGGACTTGGGTTCTCTGGAAGAGCAGCATCTTAATTGCTGCTGTCGGTTCTAGCCCCCAGCCTTACTTCCATTATTGTGACAATATTTGCCATCCTAAAGTGGACAGTCCCTGGCATTTGGAATATCAATCTGCCTTCCACTTGTAATACTGTGTATGAATGTCCTTTGTAAATCACAGAATGGTACAAATAGCCAGTTATCCTCCTCCAACCATTTTTTCCATGGCCACGTTGATAGCTGTGAGTCAGAGATAAGTGTATCTCCTTTAATGTCACTTTGAAAGCAAGCACCGGAATGAACAAAGCGACATTTATGCATTAGGCTGTCACCCTGGGACATTGTGGAGCAAAGAAGATAATTGGACATTATGTTGTTTTGCATCTGGGATCACTTGCCAAGAAATGAGGCGCTGTTCTTAGGAGCTGACATCTCTGCATTCATGTTTGCTTTAAAAAAATAAACATGAAGGTTGGGGAGTATTACCGGGAGGAGAGGAAAAAGATAAATAGATGTGCTCTTGTGTAACTGCTGTTCTTTAAATAGCAGTCTGGTTATAAACCAGATGGGCCCTCAGTTCCCCTGCAGACTGGGTCTTCCTAAGTCACACAGTAGTCCTGGGGTAATTATGTCCCCCAGGTGACACAGGGTCACTCTGAGGCAGTGAGAAGGTGAGGCTTCATGTGGATGCTGTTCTGCTGGCCTGTCTGTGTACAGATTTTCCCAGCTAGCTTTGAGTACGAGTTCCTGAGCAGGAACTCATGGAGAGTAGATAGGACATGGACCAGAAAGAACCGTTTGCTTATGATAGAATTTGCAGAGTTATCCAAGCATTTGGCTTAGCCTCAGTCTTCGTTTGCTGTGTTCCATAGAGGCTATATGTGAAAGACATCATATGATATTTGACAAAAATTTCCCCAGATGAGTTTGAGCTTTCCATAATTTTGTTTTTAAAGATAGGTTCTAAGCTGGGCAGTGGTGGTACACATTTAATCCTGGCACTCAGGAGGCAGAGGCAGGTGGATTGCTGAGTTTTAGGCCAGCTTGGTGTACAGAGTGAGTTCCAAGACAACCAGGGCTACACAGAGAAACCCTGTCTCGAAAAAAACTTAAAACAAAAGATAGGTGCTTCCTGTCTAGCCATGGCTGTCCTGGCCTGAAATTGGATATGTAGACCAGACTAGCCTCAAACTTGTGGCAATTCTCCTGCCTCTGCTTCCTCAGAGCTAGCATTACAGGCTTGAGCCACCATGCCTGGTGTCCACCGTGGGGCTTATTTTAGTTAGGAACAGTTGTAGCTTTGGTTGGCTTTGGCTGGTTCTACATGGAGTAAGCCCAGCTTCCCCTTCTTGACTGTAGCCTTTCAGCAACGGGCTAGTGACCGTGATGGTTCCCCAGCTGCGGAGGGAGAACAGCCTGCTCCTGTGGAATGCGTTTGACTTGAACACCCCGGTCCACACCTTTGTGGGGCACGATGACGTGGTGCTGGAGTTCCAGTGGAGGAGACAGAAGGAAGGTGGGTGAGGAGGGCTGCTGCCTGGTTTTCTCCTGAGCACTGACGGACAGTCTGCCAGTCAGGTGCCAGTGAGGGAGAGACCAGGGCTGCCTCTAGGACTGGAAGGCAGGGAGGGCTGTGTTTAATTAAAGGGGGCATGGGACATTCTCCCCCTGCCTAGTTCTCTTCTCTCACTTCCACTGTATCTCTCTTCCTTGGAAAAGATCTGCTCCAGTAAGAGGTTGAGAGGGGCTTTTGTTGAATCATTTCAAGGGCCGAAGACTTTAGAACCTTCCAGAGTGTATGAGTACACTGTTGATGGTTTCAGACACACCAGAAAAGGGCACCAGATCCCATTATGGATGGTTGTGAGCCACCCTGTGGTTGCTGGGAACTGAACTCAGGACTTCTGGAAGAACAGTCAGTGGTTCTGAGCCATCTCTCCAGCCCACAATAGCAATTTTTACTCTGGGAGTTGGTGCACGCCTTCAGTCCCAGCACTCAGGAGGCAGAGGCAGAACATCTCTGAGTTTGAGGCCAGCCTGGTCTACCGAACAGCCAGGGCTACACAGAGAAACCCTTTCTTGAAAACAAACAAACAAACAAACAAACAAACAACAATCTTCCTTTGGGGAAAAAAAAAACCCAAACCTCAAAACCCTAACAAACCAATAGCGGTTTTCCTCCCTCCTTCTTGCTCTCCTCCCTGCCATCTTCTCTGTCTATCCTGTCTGTCTGTCTGTCTGTCTGTCTGTCTGTCTGTCTCTGTTTATTGGTTCTGGAAATCAAACCTAGGACCTGCTGCTAAGGGTATACCCTCGACTTTAACTACCAATTTGTGAATCCCTAAAGCTGGTTTGGATTTGTCTGGTTTTTGAGCTTTCCACAAATTTCCTTATTCTGAATGTATGCTTAAATTTGACCTTCTTCCTGACCTAGTGCTGCTTTAGTATAGTTTTACTCCCACGTCTCCTCAGTGTGTTTCTGTCGGATGGAGCACCTTATGCATTTGGCTTTGGTCGTCACTGTGGGAACTGATCAGGGTATGGCAGCTAAGGGGAAAGGGAAGAACTGGCAGTCAGAGGGTTGGGCGTTGCTGAAGGGTCACAGTGCAGAGAGAAAAACATGTAACTGAGCAAAAAGGAGAAAGAGAAGTTCCTTTTTGGAGAAATTCCTTTAGGAGAGAAATTACGAAGCAGGCTGAGGCTAGAAGCCACATACCCAGGTGGTATAAGAACGGGAGCAGGGGCTGCTGGCCATGGCCAAGACAGGGATGGAATGGACAGTTGGTGCAGGCAGGAAGAGGATGCGTGCAGGAAGTCCATGGTGAGAAGGACCCTTGGGAGGTGTGGGAACGGCAAGGAAGGTGCAGGGAGAGGAGCTGAATTTACAGGACACTCAGGTCTACCCTTCCTTGAAGCCGGGGCATGGATGTAGGATCAAAGCATTGATGCCCATGAACATGAGACTAGGTAGTAGAATTCAGCAGTGCTCCCTTGTTCCGAGTGCCTCAGGATGAGCTAAAACACTGGAGAAAACGCAGAAAAGGGACTGGCCAAAGCCCACTTATCCTGTTACTAAGAACAGATCATGTTGTCTGTTGCCTCAGTCTCCCCATCTATAAAATGAGGGAATTGAGTGAAATTTATTCTAAATTCTTTGTTGTATGAAGTTGGCCATGAGGGAAAGTCCAGATGCTCTGTAGTTACCCCAGTATCCTCAGGCTTTATAAGCTGTTTCGTGAAGCACCCTAAACTTTTAAGTCATCCCTTTGACTAAACCCAATATCTAAAAAACATGACTCAGCTGATTAGAGGATTAAAAGGCTGAGTATTTACTTCATAAGAGATGTATTGCTTTACCAAAATTAAAAAAAAAATGTTTGAACAACGAGATTCCATGATGCATAGAACAGTTTATTTTTACATTCCTGCCAGCTCCTTGGGAGCACATTTGCAGAGGCAAAAGTTTAGGTGACACTAGGTCTTAGCGTCACTCTCTGCCTGCTAATTTGTCAATTATTATTTCACTTCATTTATGTTTCTGCTCTCAGAGACTCCCCCAGGGAGTTGTAGCTGAAGGTGGCTCTCAGCAGTCTCTGCTGTTATCTCTCCTGCTACTTATCACCAGGATTTTATTACCTGTTTATCTGCTGGTCTCTCCACCATTGGAACGTGAGCTCTATAAAGCTAGATAATCCTGTCCATGCCACTGTTTGGGGCCTAGGCAGGTGCCCGCCATAGAACGAGGTGTCTAGTAGTTACTTGTTGGTTGTATGCAGTATGAATGAATGAATGAACGAACGAGTGTCTGAATGAATGAATGAATGAATCAATCAATCAATCATACTCCACTGCTGCCTGTAACAAAATGGATGTCAAAATCCAGAGGATTTTTTTTTTTTTAAAAAAAAACACATGTATTGATTTGTTGTGAGTTTCACCTGGTGAACCCCAGTCCCACTCATCTCCCTGTCCCCTCATGTTCGCCTTTCACCCCTGAAACCTTGTGTCTCAAATAAAAAACACAAACACAAAAGAACAAACAAAACCAAACAAAGCATAGAAAAGATCTCAGCATGGGAGCTATAGTGTGTCACAGTGTGTCCCGCAGTATACCCCTCTGTTCACACATGTCACATGGAAGCTGTAGTGTGTGTCACGGTGTGTCCCACAGTATACCCCTCAGTCCACAAATCTTACAAATCTTCATTGCAGTCAGTCATTGGTCTGGTTCAAGATCTCTGATGTCTGTGAGACCAACCATATTGTTTCAGTGGATGGTTTTTTTGTTTTGTTTTGTTTTTGTTTTTTTGTTTTTTGGTGATTCCTAGGATCCAAGGACTATCAACTGGTTACATGGTCCCGGGATCAGACCTTGAGAATGTGGCGAGTGGATTATCAAATGCAGAGGGTATGTATTCAGTGATATTATAGAGAAATATTAAGTGGATAAACTAGAAATTTAACCAAAAGATACAAGAAATTAGAGAATATTTGCTGACATTTAGCCGCAATGCCTGTGTTGGGCTGGTGGCCTGAGTGTACCACACTGGTTTGGAGGTCGTTCAGAACCAAAGTAGTCTTCACTATAAGGCTAAAGACTCGTTTTTCCGCTTGTCCTAGAATTGGACAGGATGGGTACCACACCGAGCAAATAACTTGGCATTTCATTTCTTTCTCCTCCGATGGATTGGGAAGCCTGCCCTGTGCCCTGCAGATGTTCAGAGCATGCTCCCTCCCAGCACCACCTTCTAGATGAAGTTCCCTCCAGTGCTTTCATATGTGAGCGTTTGTACCTTACATACACGGAAGTGGTCCTGGAGTGTCGCTCTGAACTGTCAGGACAGGCTTGTTCTCACCCAGCGGCTGGGTCACCTGACGGCGAGAAGCGCACCTCCCTGGCATTTCCTACCCAACAGCTCTGAGGACATTTTTCACTCCAGCTCCCGCAGGGCTGATGGGAAATGCTGGGCAAAATTTACAGCACCACTTAGTTTAAACTCACCCGAGCATTTTGGTCAAGTCCCACAACCTTTTCACCTTTTAAATCTTTTTTTTTTCCCCCCAGAACATACCATTTGGTCCAAATGCTTGGGGTTATGGTATTTGTGCTTATGAGTTAGCTGAATAACTCCATTAAGACTTGGAATTTAAGTAGATTTTTTTCCTCAGCATTTTTACTCTGATCATGATGGAAAAAGACGATATTATAATAGAGTCTATTATCCTTTTTATTTAACCAGGGAATATATTGGTGATGGGTAAAACCTATCTGAGGGTACCAGCTCTTGGCTACTCTCTGTCCTTTATGATTCCCAATTTTAAGAAAGAACTCTTGAGCCAGACACAGTGGCCATTTCTTTTACTTCTCTAGCCCTACATCTTTATCCTTAAGTTTTGGTTTTTTGGTTTTTGGTGTTGCTGTCAATCAAACCCAGGGTTTTGGGCATACTAGGAACACACTTCAGCCTTGAAGCACACTGTGCACACCATCCTTTGCCCTCGCTTCCAGCTCTGTGCCAATGACATACTGGATGGTGCTGATGAGTTCATGGAGAGCATTTCTCTCCTGCCGGAACCAGAAAAGACCCTCCATCCTCAAGACACAGACCACCAGCCCAGCTTAAGCCATGGAGAGGAAGATGGTAATGTAACTGATGTCCTAGGTGAGGGAGCCCACTATGCATTCCAGAGTTACAGAGCAGATACCCCAAAACGGACACGTTTTCTATAACATTTCCAATATTGCCTATCTCTCCTGGTAGCCATAAAGGAAGACCCTCCCAGCAGTTTGCTGGAAGAGAAGAGATCAGACCAACTAGGCCTCCCTCAGACCCTGCAGCAGGAGTTCTCCTTGATCAACGTGCAGATCCGCAATGTCAACGTGGAGGTGAGGCAGAGCAATGCACTGGCTCTCATGCTTGTGTAGTGTGCTCTGTCGGAGCTGCCCAGCTCAGGCCCTGAGAACATTAGCCCTGTGGAAGAACAGGAAGCGCACCTAACTGCTACGCGAGCTCTCTAGCTCCAGGCTTCTTTTTTAATTCATAAGTTTTACAATTGTAGACAGTTTTTGAAGTTCATGTACCATAGCATCTCCGCAGCACCTCTCTAGCCCCTTATTTTATGACGTTGGCTCTGGGAAGGCCTACTGATTGTCAGGAATATGGGGCAGGCTAATGACAGAGCTGAGTTTGGAGCTGCATCTCCTATATCTCTGTGCCATTGTACTGTATTCTTCCATCCCCCCCTTTGTGAGCTAGTTTTCTCTCGTGTAAATTCAGAGTAAGAAGATGACCAAAGCTTCCTGCTTCACTTAATACTTGGAACAGACCTGGACCAGCAGGTTGTTCTTCAGTGGCCAGGGTCTGAGGAGAGTGAGGCCAGAAGATGAGACAGTAAAGAAAACCTTAACCTGGGATCGGGAGGTCTTGCACAAGCTATGTCTTATGTCAAGCAAACTTACTAATTTGACATACCGTTTCCGAGGGAGACATGGGATGAAGTCAGTAGAAGCTGTCTGTCACACAGTGGGATAAAGTCAGCAAGATGCTAATGGAGCTGCGTTGCACAAAGGCAGCCTGGTCTGCGATGTGCTTGTGATGCCCTGTGCTCAGCACAGCGGCCTTGGGACTGATAGCTCCAGACTCTTCGAGGGGAAAAGCCAAGTATCCAGGAGCCAAATCTTAACTTGTTTCATGCCCAGACTGCAGCCCCAGACTAAACGTTGCCAAGTCTGCCCCTGGGCAAGGACATAAAACTTGGTTCCTTTTGTTGTTTCAGCAGGGCCTCTGAAAGCCTTGGATTGGCCTAGCTCTCAACATGGGTGGGTGTGCACGCGAGTGTGCATGCATGTGTGTGTGCAGATTTCAAAATTCTTTGTTTCAGAGACCCGAGTATCACTCCCAGAAGGGCTTTGGAAGCTCAGTCATTTCACTGTAGAGATAGGTACTACAATGCCATGATTTGTTCTGTCTTTAAAGCTGTTTTGTAATGTAGCATTACCATGCCTCACAGATGAGGAAATCGAGATACTGTGTACAAAATGACTTCAAAAGCCAGCTGTTTGGTGGGAAGAAATAATATTTGAATATTTAAATTTAGTCATGTAGTTGAGGTTTTTAGATTTCCCACTTTTTTTTTTTTGCACTTTTCACTAAACTTCACTTGAGTTGCTTTTTTTCTAGTTGATAATGAACAGACCTAAATTGGAAATCAACAGACCTAAAGCCGCTTTAGTGGTTTCTTTCTGTCAGCTTAGCCTGCACTGCTGTTGTCCCAGTCGAGAGCCTTGGCAGTCTGGTGAGAGCAGTGGTGGTCTGGTGAGAACAGTGTTGCTCTGGTGAGAGCAGTGGTGGTCTGGTGAGAACAGTGGCGGTCTGGTGAGAACAGTGTGGTCTGGTGAGAACAGTGGGATCTGGAGAGAGCAGTGGGATCTGGTGAGAACAGTGGCGGTCTGGTGAGAGCAGTGGTGGTCTGGTGAGAGCAGTGGGATCTGGTGAGAACAGTGGGATCTGGTGAGAGCAGTGGTGGTCTGGTGAGAACAGTGGCAGTCTGGTGAGAACAGTGGTGGTCTGGTGAGAACA
Source organism: Apodemus agrarius (assembly GCA_964023405.1). Classification (NCBI taxonomy): domain Eukaryota; kingdom Metazoa; phylum Chordata; class Mammalia; order Rodentia; family Muridae; genus Apodemus; species Apodemus agrarius. The sequence continues at coordinate 18,109,510 of OZ030024.1, forward strand.
GTGGCGGTCTGGTGAGAACAGTGGTTGTCTGGTGAGAGCAGTGGTGGTCTGGTGAGAACAGTGGTTGTCTGGTGAGAGCAGTGGTGGTCTGGTGAGAACAGTGGCGGTCTGGTGAGAACAGTGGTGGTCTGGTGAGAACAGTGGTTGTCTGGTGAGAGCAGTGGTGGTCTGGTGAGAGCAGTGGGATCTGGTGAGAGCAGTGGGATCTGGTGAGAGCAGTGGCAGTCTGGCTTCAGAAAGATCTTGATTGGGGAGTTGTGCAGCTTCCACCACTGCCTAATTCCAGGACAAAAGATAAAACAGCAATTAATAAAACACCTCTGTGTCTTAGGGTTTCTGTTGCTGTGAAGAGATACTGTGATGCAGCAACTCTTATAAAGGAAAATAATTAATTGGGGATGGTTTGCAGTTCAGAGGTTTAGTCCATTATTGTCATCATGGTAAGTGTGCAGACAGACATGGTGCTGGAGAAGGAACTAAGAGTTCTGCATCCTGATCTGCAGGCAGCTAGGAGAGAACTGATTTGAACTTCTGACACAACAAGGCCTAACTCCCTATGAGCCAAGCATTCAAATACATGAATCTATGGGGACCACACCTATTCAAACCACCACACTGTAACCAGCAAGTGTGGTAGCACACTTCTGTAGTCTCAGCACTCAGGGAAGATCATGAGTTTGAGGTCAGCCCTAGCTCTATAACAAATTCCAGGCTAGCCTGGAGTACATAGTAAGACCTGTCTCAAAAAAATAAAAAAAATAAAAAAATAAAAAAATTAAACACTCCTTTACACAACTGTAGAGAGGAGTCAGAAATTAGGAGGCCTGGACACTCTTTCAGAGGACACAAGTTTGGTTCCCAGCACTCTCATGGCAGCTCATAACTAACTCTAGTTCAAAGGACCTGAGGCCCTCCCCCAGCCTTGGTGGGTACTATAAGCACGTGGCACACATGCATACAGGTAGAAAGTCTTTAAAAAGAACATCTGTACTTGTTAACAGTTACTCTCCACTGCCCCCATTCCCACCCCATCCCACACCCCCACTGCCCCCAGCCCCAAAGAGTCACTATTTTTCTGCTATATATTGTCTCAGGAGTTCTTTTTGTTTTGTTTTTGGTTTTATTTTTGGTTTTTTTAAGACAGGGTTTCTCTGTGTAGCCCTGGCTGTCCTGGAACTCACTCTGTAGACCAGGCTGGCCTCGAACTCAGAAATCCACCTGCCTCTGCCTCCCAAGTGCTGGGATTAAAGGCGTGCGCCACCACTGCCCGGCGTCTCAGGAGTTCTTAAGTTGACTCAGGTTATGTCTTTAAACTTCTTGCTTTATTCTTTTCATCACCAATTAAGTATAAAAGTTTTAGTCAGCATTGCAACTTTGAGATGCTTTTTAAAAGTTAAAATATCTTGAGCTTGGGGCTGGAGAGATAGCTCTCTGGTTAAGAGCACTTGCTGTTCTTCCAGAGGTTCTAGGTTCTATTCCAGCACCCACTTGATGGCTCACAACCTCTGTAACTCCAGTTCCAGGGAATCCAGTACCCTCTTCTGCTCTCCTCAGGCACCAGCATATAGGCAATGTACAGACATGCACATACATATAAAATTAAAAAATAATACATATATGGGTTTATTTAAACCAGTACTGAAACTTAAAAATCTGTTCTCAAAATGAATTATCTTTCAAGCTCATTTACCTCTATAGGTATTTCCCTTTCACTCCACTCTAGGAACTGGGCATTTGTGTTGGTGGCTAACACATCTATCTCTATCTTGCTGAGGGTGTGGCTCACAGGGAGAGGGCTTGTCTTGCCTATTCGAGGCCGGCTTTGAGGCTCAGCCCTGCAAATAAAATGCAGCGCAGTGTGATAAGGCGAACCCCTTTGCGTCTGAAGACCGTTTGCTGTTTGTCCTGCAGATGGATGCTGCCGACCGGAGCTGCACCGTGTCTGTGCACTGCAGCAATCACCGTGTGAAGATGCTGGTGACTTTCCCGGCACAGTACCCCAACAACGCTGCTCCTTCCTTCCAGTTCATTAACCCTACCACGATCACGTCTGCCGTGAAGGCCAAGCTGCTGAAGGTAAGGCTGGGCTCCAGCTCTGCCTTCTCCTGCACCCGCCCGGTGCAGGCCTGGGTGAGCTGGAGGACAAAGCGGGCTCAGTAGACGGGGAAGTTGCCCGTTCCCCGAATGCCGCAGTTTGTGCTGCATGGCCGCTGTCCTGGCCGCCCACTTGGTGCAGACAGCAGTAAGGCAGGGCTTCTTTTTCTTCTTTCTTTTTCTTGTAACCCAAGACAGAGTTTCTCTGTATAGTCCTGGCCATCCTGGAACATGCTCTGTAGACCAGGCTGTTCTCGAACTCAGAGATGTGACTATAGTGTGGGGATTCTTAACCTGCTTTTTTGAAATGTGGGTATGAATGTCCTTTGAAAATTTAATAAAACCCATTGGCTTTTCTTCAGAAAAACTTCTGCAAGTGTTAGATATGAAGGATTTCATAAATACTACATGCAAATATATGAACTACAACCAATGTCCTTGTGAATTTAGAGCTTTGCGTTAGTCTGAGATTAAGAACTCTGCAAAGCAGTTTCACTCATCAAGAAAGAGTGTATCTTACTTACTCCCAGGCAAGATGTATGCTGAAGCTAAAAGATATTTGATAGTTAGAAAAAATATATGTATAGTCATTTAAATATCTCGGAAAAGGAGTCCTGTGAGTTCTGAAACTGATATATGTATAAAATAATTTTAAAATGAATTACTTTTAATAATACTTTTCTTTAACCTGGCACGTTTAAAAAATATTATCATGTCAACATATAATTTGTGAAAATGAGCCAGACAGTACATTCCTGTAATCCAGGCACCTCAAATGGGAGGCAGGAGGATCAGGATTCAAGGTTATCTTCAGCTACATAGCAAGGACTACCTTTGAGGCCACCCTGGGCTACATGAGACCCTGATACAAGCCCCCAAATGAGATATTTTATACTTTTTACTTTTGATGTCAAGTCAGTTGTGGATTTTCTACGTGCTGCAGCTGTGAGTCTGAAGGGAGTATGTCTCTGCTCCATGCAGGCAGCGACGGCAGGGGTCCAGCTCATGTGCCTGTCTTAATGCAGGTGTAAGTTCATATCTCTAGCATGTGCTTTAAAATGTCACTGTTTTAGTGGGTAAAAATATAACAGTATGTTTGAACTTTTGCTGAATAGAAGTCTTTGCCCCCTGGCTTATATCACTCAAGTCTTTTCTCTGGCTTATAGCAATTGAAGCAGTTTTCTCTGCAGCCCAGTGACAATATTTTTAAAACAATGAGATTTTTCATGTGTGGAAGAAAGCTGTAGGACCCACTAGAAAGAAAGAGTAGTCATTCTATTCTGTCTAAGGCTCAGGAAAGCTCTTCCCTTGAGTACACGTGGGAATCAGTAGACGCCCCAGGCCTGGCCATGTTCAGGCTCCCATGTGGTTACACTTCCAGACCCTTTGCAGAAGATAGCCAAGCAGGAAACATATGGACGGATGATTCTCTCCCTGATGGAGTTTTGGGTCTTTTCCAGATCCTAAAGGACACTTCCCTGCAGAAAGTGAAACGCAACCAGAGCTGTTTGGAGCCTTGCCTGCGCCAGCTTGTCTCGTGCCTTGAGTCTTTTGTGGTGGGAACCATGAACTTGTTGAGCCAGCCTGTGCTTTAGTGTCTTGTCACACTTCTTACCCCTCGACCCTGGCTCCCTTTGTGTTACTGTACCGTTGTTTTGTAATCCCACTTAGAGATATGCTGTGGGTTCTAGAGTGTGTATCTTTGATTTCAGAACCAAGAGGACAGTGCTTCTAGCAACCCCTTTGCACTCCCAAACTCCGTCACACCACCCTTACCGACATTTGCACGGGTGACCACTGCCTACGGCTCTTACCAGGATGCCAATATTCCCTTTCCTAGGACCTCTGGGGCCAGGTTCTGTGGAGCAGGTTGGTCTCTTTGTTGTTCTTTGACTCTTAGCTCTGAGGGAGCATAGCTAAGAAAGGCTATTATTCTGCATTAATTATCAGAAAATGTTTGGTTTTTTACTTCCCAAAAACTCAAAACAACATATGGTGTAATGCTAAATTGGTATCTGTGAGCATAGCCTAAGAATGTTTACTGGGAACCTAGGGAGATGGCTCAGCAGGACAGCACTTGCTGCTCTTTCGGGGGTCTCAAGTTCAGTTCCCTGCACCCACATCTGGCAGCTCACAGCCACCTGACCTTCCCGCTCCAGGAATCCACATCCTCTTTGGGTCTCCACAGGCACCTGGATACACAATAGCATGCACACAGAGAGACACACACGCACATGTGAATAAGTAAAATAAATAAATCTTTGTAAAAAAGATTGGTTGTCATAATCCAAGTCTTAACTGTTAAGTTCTGATGATCTTGGGTTGTGTCTGCTTGGATCCTCAATTCTTTGACCTCTCCTAGATCTAGCAGCCCTCACCTTTGTCCCTTTAAGGGTCAGTATAGTCACAAGCCTCAGCAGTTTATGGAGATGTGCTTGGGTATACTGAATGAGAGAAAAAGGCCACCCGGCTGGTGGTCAGAATGCTTAGGACGTGTGCATGTCAGTCCCTAGTACCACCAAATTTATATATACAGTTAGTAATCCAGGCATGGAGGCTCATACCTTAATCCCAGTACTTAGAACGCTGAGGCTGGAGGCTTGCTCTGAGTTCCATTCCAGCTCGCCCTCCCTAGAGACCCTGGCTCAGAGAACAACAGGATTACCCAGTCTTGCCCTGGGAGTTCCCATGTCCAGCTCACTGACAGCACCGTGCTCATGTGTCTCCTTTGTCAGGTTACCTGGTGTACTTCACACGCCCCATGACGATGCACCGAGCAGTGTCTCCCACAGAGCCGACTCCTAGGTGAGTCTGGGAGGTACAGCAGGAATCTGCATCTCTGAGTCTCTCTTTGCAAAGTTCATTTCGGTTCTTCAGTTAAAATTTTCTCTTTCTTCAATTAAATTAACTTATTTTTACTATACGATAGAAAAGTAACTTTAATTTGCCTGATGTAATTGTCATTAGCTCACTCTTTCTAGCTCTTTCTGATCTCTGCCTGGCTGGTTCAACTTGCTCTTCTGACTCAAACTCCTCTCCAAGCTGACTGATTCAAACTGGCTTCTCTCAGCTTCTGACTGAATTGCTCTCTTTGGCCTCACACTAACTCTAGCAATCTGTTCTAATCTTCTGGCTTCTTCTCATTCTCTGGCTAGCTTGTTCTCTCTGCAACCTGTCTATACAAGCATCTCGGGAACTCTGCATCCTCTCTCCTGTCCTTTCTTTTAAGAGTTAGGTGTATCCTTTCTCTCAATCTTTCTCTGATTCGTCACCTTGTCCCTCAATTAGAAATCATTGTTTGAGGCTGGAGAGATGGCTCAGCGGTTAAGAGCACTGACTGCTCTTCCAAAGGTCCTGAGTTCAAATCCCAGCAACCACACGGTGGCTCACAACCATCCGTGATGAGAACTGATGCTCTCTTCTGGAGTGTCTGAAGACAGCTACAGTGTACTCATATATAATAAATAAATAAATCTTAAAAAAAAAAAAAGAAATCATTGTTTGGGATTAAAGGTGTGTACTAAGGAAGGGTCTGTCTATAGTCCACATGAGAGTAGATGCTATTTCTTGATAGTGAGGCTGCCAGGTTCTGCATTAAACCAAGCAGATGAAACTTTGATTCATGAGAACTGAGGTTATCCAAGACCCCAACACCCACTCTTCAAGGGAAACCATGGAGTAGCTGCTCTGGACTTGGGGCTACATGCCCTAGTGGGGACCTTTTCCAGTGAAGTCTTTCACTGATATATAATTGGCAGTGTAAAAGTCCAGAGTTTACTGCTCAGGGACCAACATTCAGATCAAGATATAGAACATTGTCCTGACCTCTAAAAGCTCCTGGTTCCTTTGCCAAGTCCCTGGAGAAACCACTGTCCTGCCACTTGCCACCCTCTTTTAGTTTTGTCTATTTTTAAACAAAATTGAGTTAGATGCATGCAGCATGAACTGTTCTATATCTGGCTTACTCTGTTCAACCTAATGTTATTGAACTTGATTTGAGTGGCTGCGTGGATCAATAATTGCATTGTATGAACCTAATACAAGGTGATTCATTCTTCTGTTGATGGATTCTTGGATCATTTCCTGCTTGGGGCTATTAAGAGTAAAATGAGATATCTGAGCCTTTCTTTTCTTTCTTTTTTTTCCCTTCTTTTCTCTTTTTGCATGGATATACTAATTTCTTGGCCCAAGGAGTGCAACTGCCAAGTCCTAGGATAAGCATGCGGTTCAGTGGAGGAAGCCTGTGCTTAGTGGAGAGGGTGTCTTGTCTTCTCAGCAAAGCCTCAGGACTGGTCACTGCGGAGCTTCTCTCTGTGTTGCCAGCCCCTCAGCTTCTGTCGCAGTGGCGGGTGGGAAGTATTGCCTTGTTGCTTCGATTGCATTCCTGCAACGATGACTCACAGTGTGAGCAGCTTCTGTGTGCTCACCGACCATTTGGGGTCGGTGCCTGCTCAAGTGCCTGCACTGCGTTCCTTATTTGTGGTGGCTATCTATTATGTTTGCACATCCGTTGCTGAGTATTGACTCTGTCCTAATGTATGGTTGGTTTTCCTCCCTCCTTAATCATGTCCAGTGAACACGGCTTTCAGTTTTGATGCTGCCTAATTCATCATTTTTTAATTTTATGGTTAGTGATTTTTGTATTGTATCAAAAGAAAAAAAAAGCCTCAATCTGCATCGAGGTCACAGAGATACCTCGTGCATCTTCTTCCGGGAGTCTGTAAACTCGTTTAAGGTCAATGTTCCATTTCGGTCTCTTTGGTGTTTACAGCATGGTGTAAGGGTGGACATTTGTTTTATTTAACACCGTTTATGCAGCCTGCCTTCCTTTGTGGATGAAAATTGGCCGTCTGTTTCTGCACCCTAGTTATTCTTTTGGTCTATACATCTCTCCCATGTCTCATCACTCCTAATGTAGCTTTCTATGGTAAGTCTTGAAGTTTGGCGATGCAAGTTCTTGAAGGTTATTCCCTTTAGCTTTCTGTTGGCTATTCTAGGTCTTTGCACCTCCATAAAACTGTGTCTGCTTCTTAGTGTGTGGTCATGCTGTGATTGCAGCTACACTGACTGCATCAGTTGAGAGAAATCTAACGTTTTAACAGTGTAGAATACTGTCATGCCTTTGTATAGTGTTTCTCCATTCTCTTGTATCTTCTTTAGTGACTTTATTATATTTGTTCCTAAATTATTCAACTTTCTTTTTGAGACAGGGCTTCCCTTAATTACTCAGACTGCCCCGATTTTTAAAATGATTTTTACATTTGTGTATGTGTGTTGGATTCCCCTTTTCTCACATTTTTTTTTTCAGTTTCATTAAATGCTAAGAATATACTCAAGTATAGAGAATACAGTCAGTATAGATAATCCTCATTTCAACCCCAGATCTCTCTCAGCCCTATCTGCTTATCATACTGGCTTGATTGCACCAATGAAGATCCGCACCGAGGCCCCTGGGAACCTGCGTTTGTACAGTGGGAGCCCAACTCGCAGTGAGAAGGAGCAGGTCTCCATCAGCTCCTTCTACTACAAGGAACGGGTAAGTGTCCGAGCCATTGCCTTTAGCTCTTACCCCTGCTGGATTCTTGTTTCCTGTCCCACGTGTGCCATGCACAGTAGTTAGCAATCCCTTCATGGTCTTTCACTTTCGTAATTAGTTTATGCAGAAGCGGTTATTTTCCGATGTTCTCGGTTGGTTTGCACTACTGTAAACAATGAGGTAGAAGTGGTTAGGTCTTACACTATACTATGAAGTGTATCTTATATTGTCGTATAAAATACACCTTGCTCCCCACTTACAGTCTGTCCTGGCAATCCCCATTAGTTGAATTGGTTCCCATGTTTCAAGTAGAATAATCAATTTAACTTTGGGTTCTCATGATATCCCGATGCCTGTCAACACACTGAGAGTTGCTTCTGAAAGCTGGAGATCTTGATGAAGCTGGAACTTTGTAGTTGTGGGGTGTAGAGTAGATCCTGAGAAGGGTTTCCACTTCTGCTTAAGTCTACACTTTAGGTCTCATTTGCGTGGACCAGCTGGCACATTCTCTGGACTTGCCCTTATTTTGTTTTTTAAACATGAGGATCTCACTCTGTAACCTAGCTTGGCTTGAAACTCATAGAGATCCACCTGCCTCTGCCTCCTGAATGTTGGGATTAAAGGTGTGCGCCACCATGCCCAGCTTTCTAGGGTTCTTAAGGATGCAGTGACCCTAATGACTTAGCTTTGAGCTGGCAGGAGCCTGCAGGGCTGGGGAACGCCTGGAAGTCTGTCTGTGGTCAAGCTGGAAACCAGGCCTCAACACTGACCATCTAAACAGTCAATTTAACTTTGGGTTCTCATGATATCCCGATGCCTGTCAACACACTGAGAGTTGCTTCTGAAAGCTGGAGATCTTGATGAAGCTGGAACTTTGTAGTTGTGGGGTGTAGAGTAGATCCTGAGAAGGGTTTCCACTTCTGCTTAAGTTTCTGCTGACCTACTGTACAAACTTGACCCTAAAAATTCTTCACTGTTTCCCATAAAACAGGAATAATGACTGTGAGCAATTAAAATTTGCTTTAAAAATTGAATCATTTAAAATACAAACAATAGTTTTCCCATCAAGTATGGCAAGTGTCTTCCCATGGGGTGCAGTGGAGTCTCCCCCAGCTCCCACTGGTGGCTCACCAGCTCTGACTGTCTCAGGGCTTGTGTGGCTGAAGTCAGGTGACATTGCAGACTGACCAATCTTGGGCGAAGCCATCCGGCCCAACAGGCGTGTGGCACTGGTTGTTTTCATGCCTACCTTTAGCTCTCCACACTCCCTCTCTCCAGCTCCTGGATGGAATGCTGCCCCTCTCTCTGTCACAGACTCCCTCCGGCACCCACCAAACTGTATCTCCCCCAAGTCATTTGCATCAAAACAATTAGTTTCTTTCCCTCCTTTTTCTGCAAGGCAGCTGTTACCTTACCTGAGTAGAAGATTTGATAGTTGGAGCAGCTACTTGGCATAAAAGCCATGTAAACTCACGGCTAGGTATATGAGGGTTTTATTTAGTATCACAGCTAGTTTGAAGAGATTCCGGGGTCAGAGGCAATTCTGGATGCCCCTTTGATCCATGTCACATGCTGCTACCCATGCTTGCAATTTGATTGACTAAAACAGATCGTGCTCATGTAAAGGCCATCTATAGAAGAGTGCCTGTGCTTCCAGCAGGCACCCGTGATGCCACATTCACAGTTACAGTGGGCTGGCCCCTCTCGCCGCCTGCTCTGTGTTCATGAAGAAGCACCCAGAGAGCAGGCTGGCCATCCTAGCAGCTAGAAAGGACGATGAGACTTCGGTGCGGGCGGCTCCCAGAGCGCTACCTCTCCACAGGAAGCGAGTGTACTGCTCTGACATAGAAAGGAGCCTTTAAGGTTTATTTTACATAGCAACCAAATAAAATGGGAAGCATTTTTTTTAATCACCATGTAGCATGAAACCTTTGTGCTGACGTATACCACATGCACAGTGAAGTTAGCTGGTCATAAATGTGTAGCTTAGAAAATTAACACGCACCCAAGTCAAGAAACAGAACACTATAAGACTTTCAGGAGCCTTGGAGGAGGGAAGAGACATTTTAAAGAGTGGCATATCATAATTGTGGAGGGAAATTGTGGGCACTGGCTTATATTAACCACTTTTGATCTAAACGTTTCTTGTGGTTCAATGTATTTAAGATGTCCAAAACAAGTATCAGTTGTTCTGTGATTAATCAGCAACAACATTCTCTCTCCCTGAGGCTTGTTCATGCGTTACTCTGTTTAAACCGAGCCGGGTGAGGGGAACAGTGGAAGCCCCCTATCTTCCATGTGTGGTCCTCCTTATGGAGGCCGAGGAGTCTTGAGGGCTGTTTTCTCCTTGAGAGAAATGCATCCATATTGCCACTTTTGCTCTGGAAGTGTTTCCAGTTAACTGAAATTTTCTGTGTCCGCATTTTTCTCATGTGCACTTGACCTCTGCCCCTGAGAGTATTCCAAGAGGGAGGCAGAAGGACCGAGAAGGGCCTAGCAAGGAGCCAGTGCGCTGGGCTTGCAGAGTCTCGGGTGGCCACCTGCAGACTGTGGTTTCTCTCTCTTGTGTTTTTAATCTGCCCCTTAGGTTGAATTTACATTCACCCAGTGTGCTCTAGATGAAATTATGTTTGCTACTAAGAATGTAAGTAAGTGTAAGTGACCTAAAGACCTGCCAAGTCTCATGTAGGTCAGGAAGCACAGATATTCACAAGGACAGATTAGGCCAAAGACATTGTTTATTCTGGATCTTCTAATAAGTATTGAGCATTGACCTATAGGCATTTTTCAAGTTTTGCAGCCTCTCATCTCTGCCTCAGTTTATGTTACTAAAATAGCTCTGATGTAAGTAACTGGAGAGACCTTTAAGTTAACGGAGTGGGATCCGATCTCCACGATCAGTATGGTACACTGCCTACCCCATGCTGGACGCTCGAGGCTAGCTGGAGTGCCCAGGGAGTGCCCTCCTCAGCTTAGCTCCTCGCGCCCTGGCACTGTTCAGGGAATGGTTTTGCAGCCCTGGAGTGCCAAGCTGCTCCCCAGCCACTCTAGGAACAATACAGAGCCTCACAGGAACAGGAGTGCGCTCCGCTGTGTTCTTCACACCTGTGAGGTGACGGGGGACTCTTTGGTTGTCTCTCCACTTGCAGAAGGACCTTAGCCCTGCCAGAGTCCCTCATCCCTGCCAGAGTCCCTCATCCCTGCCAGAGTCCCTCATCCCTGCCAGAGTCCCTCATCTCTGCCAGAGTCCCTCATCCCTTCATCCAGGTCCCTTTGTCAGAGCCGTGTTGACATCAGCTTCCTTAGACCCTAGACAGTGCCGAAGCGGCAACAAAACTGAAGCTGGGCTTGAGGTAGGTGGGTTGGGGGAGGGGAGGGGCAAAACCCCCTCCACCCTTAGGCTCAGCCTTTTCAGTCACCACAGTCCCCATTTTGCAGCATATATACTTATAAATCCATCAGATGTGGGGGAAACTTTCATTTTATTCTATATTTTTCCCTTTTAATTTTCTTGGTGTTTTTCTTCCTCTTCCTGGGTGTAACGTTTTCACGCACAGATGTCTCCTCGCTCTGCCCGGCGACGTTGGTCCATACAAGCAATTAACGACTTCCCGGTACTGTGCGCTGTGCAAATGCTCTCCTTGACTAATCCTGTCTCTACCAGAGGCCCAAGAATAAAATGCCACCTGCCTGGCTTTGAGGAACCTGAGCGACAGGCTGGCTGGTGTTCAGGACCAGCAGCAGTAAAGTTTTCACCCTTGGGGTGGGGCAGGCACCAAGGACTGCCTCCTTGCCAGTCATGGTATTTCAAATGGGGAAACACTTCAGGATCACCAATGGGCTTCTTTGCAAATGAAACTCACTTCTGGGTTCTTGGAAGGCACCCTGATCGAATGGCTTCAGCTCACCCGATACCACTTGGGGCACTTCCGCAAATTGCATGGAGCTTTCCAAAGCCTGCCTTTGGCATGGGGGGAGCAGAGGAAGATAGAAGAGACTTTTGCCATTAGTCCTGTTTGATAGTCTCTGGTACGGAGAGGGAAGACCTACTTGCATCATTGGCATGCTACGTGAGCTGGTTTTATCCTTTGGGTATTGTCTGGAGCAAATTTTTCTTCTTACCCTGGTATTTTGTATTCATAATTAAATTTGCTATGGACATTCTGTGTTCCTTCCTCCCTTTCCTACTCATTCCTATTGGCCATCTCCCCTCCTCTGTCTTCCTCTCCCCCCCCTTCATGTTTTAGTAGTGCCAAAGCATCCTCATGGCAGCCTTGAGGCCTTGTGTCAGTTTTATTTGCTATAAAGAATTTTAGAACAACAGACCAACCCCCCTTTCCTATAAAAACCGGTTGAAACCAGGAGCCTGAGTAGCAAGACCTACTTCTCAACAGCTTGCAGTTGGAGCCGCCAGCGTGGCCTCTTTTCCTCACACAGTTGCTTCCATCCGGCTCTCTTGCTGAGTTTCACTGGTTCCCAGAAGCCCATTTCCCACCGCTCTTCAAATAGGAGCTCATTTGGCTTCCCGCCCACTCTGCTGATTATGCATTGTTGATGGGGTTGCTGCGAAGCGGTTGGTGGCTTATTCTTGGGCTGATTTTACATTTAACCCACTTATGGGCATTGACGTTGCCTCCGATTGTAGCAGTAACAGTAGTGGTACAGTCAATAGCTGGCTAGTGCTTGTCACTTAGTGGCTCCCCATCCAGCCCCCCTCTTCCCTGTCCTCTTTGCCATCCTCCACAAGCACCCCCCAGGATATTCGCAGGGGCCTCCCGGAGCTTACCATGCAATAGCCTGTCTGCCTTGCTCTGTCTCTCTTCCCTCAGTCTCTTCCCACGCCATCCGTGAGGAAGGGCATTTTCTGTTGATGGAGCACTGAGAGAACTTGCCTCCCAGAGGTGCCCGTTTATCAGTACAGCAAGAAATCCACCTTGAGACCTATCAGAATGGACTGGAGCAGTGCAGGAGAGCAAGGGGCAACGTTTTAGACCATGGAGCCCTTCCCTGATCTGGACAGAGTAACCGCACCTCAGCCTTGTATCTCCTTGTTCTCCACAAGCAGAGACTCCCAAGAGAAACCTGGCGATGTTACTTGACAGCTGTACAGACAGCAGAGATCCCCTAAAGTATTTCAAGGTATTAAGGAGAAAGTTAGGTTTAGGGAAAACAGATGGGGTAGGAATGTTTCTTATTACCCAAAGTTGTAGGAAACTCTCTAAAAAAGATGAGTCATCTTCCCATCAGGGACATCCAGGACCTAGGGCCCCAGCTAACATCTGTTTAAAAATTTATCCTATCTTCATTTAGGCAGCCTTGTTACGGTTGAGTTTCTAGAGTAATTGACTGTTTGATGGATCATTGAATGATCCCTGTAACCTGAAAGGGAGACATTAGAATTGCCACCCTACAAAACTAAAAAAAGGAACAGCCACCACTATTTTGCCCCTGAGGGATTTTGAACAGTGTCTTACAGTTATTCCTTGCTGAATTCAAACAGGTAAACAAATAGACAAAAACATGACAGAGACAAAACCACTGGTGCTTTTGTTTGTCCCATAGCTGCACTTAGAATTTTATCCCTGGTGGCAGCTAAAATCACAGTGACCTTATGTTGGGGAATCTCCTCTGTTGTAGACCAAGGTAACTGTGTGAGGTTCCACAGTCATCTTGGAGACAGTATGTATCAGATGGAAATTCCTGGAAGTTTTTTGTCTCATACAATCCAAGGAAATACAGACCAATTTCAATAATTCAATGAGGCATAATTTCAGAAGGTTGCTGAATACTACTGCCTTTCTGTTTTCAAGGAATTGGCAGCTCAAATTTGTTTGTTTTACTGATCTCTGTAACCCTGCAGTTGGGATTGTCTGCAAATGGGAGAAGAATCTTAGGACATCTCTTTGGACTCTGATTTTTTCTTCTAGATGCCTAATCTTAATAAACTCACAAAAGGTCACATAACACAGACACATCCATACACTTGCATGCACTGTATATTCTTAAGCCCAGCCAGCTGGAAACCCAATGTTCTTGTCTGAATCTGGCTTACCCAGGGAAAACTGTGTGTCACTGTTCTCTTAAAACTAAAGACTCCCAATAGAAATCCTGGCAAGTACCTCTGTTAACAGCCATACAAACAACAGAGACTCCTGGAGCGCCTGCAAGATGTTATGGAGAAAATCAAGCCTTCAGCAAACTACCTTGGGTTAGCAGAATACACTCAAAATGCTTGAGAGAGAAGTAACAGGAAAAATAATTACAGGAGATTGCTTTAGGGTCAGCATCACCAGAAACAAGTGTCAGTATCTGTATGTCCCCACACTGATCTGCTTAAAGACAGACCACACTATTCACATATTAATGGCACATTAGTTAGGGCTTAATTTCCTTTGTTGATTCTTAAAATCTCATTCAGAACTGAAAAGCAAGTCAGCAAAAATGGGCTTAGCTGGGGAAGGGTATATGGCTTAGGTGGTAAAGTGTCGCTACACAAACATGAGTGCCTGTGTTAGATCCCTAACACCATTATAACGCCAGGCCTAGTGATCAGGCCAGTGTCTGTAGCACTAGTACTGGAGTTGGGCCGAGACAGGTTATTGGCCATCCAGTCCACCCCATGCATGTGTGCACGCGCATGCATACACACACACACACACACACACACACACACACACGCACACACACACACGTGCAGCAGCTTGATCTATTTAAATTTCAGCTCCAGAGCCATGACCTTGTATAAAGTACACATCTCCATTTACAAAATGGAGGTTCTGCTCCTTTCCCATGGAGCTGCCGTGAGGCACCTGCTGGCTCAGCATGACTAGTCCAGAGTGGGAACTAACACACACTAACCCCAGGAGAGCCTTTCAATCCCAACTCAAATGTCGGGACACTTGGACTTGTTCCAATGTCTGTTCCCAAGTGAGCTAGTCTCCTTGCAAACGAGCTACTCCTGGCGCGTGAGCCTTCATATAATTAGTAAGATGCTTCTGTTAGGTTTGCTTTCAAAGTCAGGAAAGCGTGGTTATTTTCAGTGCACTCGAGAGCTAGCAGGCCCCGGCCGCCCTTCACAAGGTCTCCATTTCCTTCAGTTGTATAATTAGATGAGCTTTTGTGAGTTGCTAAACTGTTCAAGCTCTTACCTTTTTTTTTTTTTTTTTTTGTACTAAGGAGCCACTGTGACTTCCTGTTCACAGTGTTTTTAGCAGCCTTCTGTCCAACCCAGAAGATACACTAAATGATCATATTCCCCTCCAGATGGAATCTTTCTGGCATAGAAACGAAAAGGGAAGCTTTTTACACTTATGTGTGTATGTGCACTTGTGTGTACATGTGTAAATGTGCCACTCTTGAAAGGTCAGAGGACAACCCGCTAAATGGGTTCTGGGGATCAAACCCAGGCTGTCAGTCTTGGCAGTAACTCTCAGCCACCACTCAACCATCTCACATACTTAGAGAGGTTTTTTTTGTTGTTGTTGTTGTTGTTTTTAACCCAGCATTCTAAGTCTCATTTGAAATGGTCAATTTTCAGAGACCCGTGGGTGTATAGTTTCCGGCTAGTTAAGCATTCTGTGCTGCTCTGTAGGATGGCCATATAGTAAGTTACCCCTGCAGCTGATCATGCATCGCATGCTCCTGTGGCCGCTTCTGTCTGTCTCAGCTAACAGTGCCTGGCTCCAGCCCACGTTGACATGCCCTTCCCTTATGTGCGTGACCTCAACTGGATAAGAAGATAGTAGTAAGAAATCAGGGCCTGTAAGAGACTGGAGGCCTACCCCATAATGACAGGTCGAGACTCCTCTGCCCCGCCCCCTGCTTTGAAGAATCGAGAGGTGTGGATAATTAACAAGTAGTAATACAACTGCTTCTTAAGATCAAATAGATCATGACTCCAAATTGATAGTGATAAATTATGGTGAATAATTCATAGATGCTTCAGCTGACCTATTTCATGTACTTATCTAGAACCCAGGTGGCCTGCATTTAGTAGGTCCCCAGGCATATTGATTAGTGTGGGAAGTCAGTTCAGTCAACACTTGGAGCATTGCTTGAAATGCCTGGATTTAGACGTAGACAGATTCCCGAAAGAGTAATTATACAAAACTCATTAGTAGAAACGTGAGTGGTGGTGGCTCCTGACCATTTATAGGGCATTCACAGTAACGGCAGTGTTTTGGGTTGCAGTGTTTAGTCTGCAGTTTGCATCTGTGTCTTCTCATTGTACTCTGCTGGTCTCACGAGATGGGATAGTAGAACGCAGCATTAGCCAATAAGCAAAAGAAAGATTGACGGGTGTGAGGCTAAATCCACAGCAAATGACTAACTAGGATTAAGTGGCCTAGGGCCATTGTGAGCCAGAACACACAGAACCTTAGTCTTCTGGGGTCGAACCGCAAGCCCCCTTTAGCTGCTCCTTATGCCTCCCCCTCCCCTGTTAATAAATGCGTGGCTCCCTTGCTTAACCAAATGACTTTGGTGACCTCTTTTTTAACTTTGGGAAATAAAATAGGACATTGCTCCCATGACTGGTTTTGTTTTTGACGATACCAGATGGGCGGCACTCTGTCACTTTTTGTTTCCCAGGATGTTTCTCATTCTTCACAGCCACTTCCTGGGACAGCTCTGGGAGCTGAACCAGGCACCCAAGATCTCCCATGGCTGTTACTCAGTTTCCCCAACTAAGTATCTTTGACCTTCAGAAATTATCGCTTGTAGAAATAATTCAGGCCTGCTACAAAAACAAGGTCTTATGTTATCAAGTATCTCTGTCTTCATACATTAAGCTTTGCAGAGCCCACACTGTCCTGTCTGAACTAAAATATCAACAAACCCTGTTGCAACTGTCTATGAAGAAAAAAAAAAAAAAACCTTTGAATTGTTTAAGGCAAGAACTTTGAACCCAGTACTGAACACCCCAAAGTCCCCCTTCCTCATTTGTGGGGGATCTATACTAACTTCTCTACCTGCTATTTTTAAAATTAATTAATTAATTAATTCTGGCGTCCCGGTGTCTCTCTTTGAGCACCTGCAGCGTGTAGACAACCCTGCAGTAAGTGCTAGTTTCCCGGTGAGGGTCTCGGATCAAGAGCTTTGGGCCATTTGTCACCCTTTTATTTCCTACAGATGCTGATTGATTCATGTAATTGTGGGCATGACGTAATTTAAAGTCTCTGCAATTAGCAATGACCCGAATATGATGCACTGTGCAGCTGTAGGTTTCCACTCTCCAGAGGCCCCGCTGGTCACACCTTGTCATCTCCCCTAGAAATCACGGAGATGGAAAAGTAAGCGGGAAGGCCCAGACTCCGGCAACCGGCCCATTAAGGCTGCGGGGAAGGTCATCATCCAGGATGTCTCGTGCCTCCTCCCCGTCCATAAGTCCCTGGGAGAGCTGTACATGTAAGTCCGAGAGCGCAGGCAGCACTGGGCACGGCACTCAGGGTCTGCAGGTCTTTTTAAAGTTTAGGATGACTTGGGGAAACTCGGTGTGTTAGCTTTTTGATGGTGACTAACAAATTGCCACAAATTGTGGCTTCAGAGAGTGTACATTTCTTACCACACTCTTTCTGGGTCAGGCACCCAGCGCAATGGGCCCTCCTTGTCCAGGCTCTCACCTAACTGAAAGCATGACCTTGGCCCCGCCAGTGGTCCCTTCCGAAGCTCAGGGTCCAGCAAGCCAGTTTAGGTGCTGAATTTAAACCCTTCTTTTGTTGAAAGACAATAGGAGTGGAGGCTGACCTGTAGGTCTTCCAGGTCCTTGAACATGTAACAGGAAGTGTTTTCTTTTGAAATATACTTACAGCACATTTCCTTCTAGATGGAAATCACAGTTTGCACAATTTTAAATCCCAAACCTTGGGAACTCAACAGAAAAGCTGGTATCTAATTAATATTTTTCTTATTGCCTCCTCCTGAAAGTGGTGATTATTTCTGGTCCCCCAGGTGGGAACCCCTAGCCCTGTAACACCAGCTCTAACTAACCCTTCCCTCTCTGTCAGACAGAGGAGGTGTTTTAGTGACAACCCAAGAGGCACTTTCTAGATTGTTAAATCAGGAGGAATCCTTGGGAAGTTCAAGTAGAAACCTCCTTAGTCTCATTTGTTTTCATTTCAGATTGAATGTGAACGACACTCAGGAGACATGTCAGAAGAACGCTACTTCCGCCATGCTTGTGGGAAGGAAGGATCTTGTCCAGGTATTGTCAGTCCTTATTGGTGAGGTTCTGGCCTTGGCAGTTGTCAGCTAGTGACACTGATAGGTGTGCCCCCATTTGAGGTTTCTTTTTTATTTTCTTTGCCAGTCTGTCCTCCCTACCTCCTCTCTCCCTCTCTCTCCCTCTCTCCCTCTCTCCCTCTCTCCCTCTCTCCCTCTCTCTCCCTCTCTCCCTCTCTCCCTCTCTCCCTCTCTCCCTCTCTCCCTCTCCTTCTCTCCCTCTCTCACTCTCTCCCTCTCTCCCTTCTTCCCTTTCTTCCTGTCTTTCCTGGAATTCACTCTGTAGAGCAGGCTGGCCTTGAACTCAGGTCTGCCTGCCTCTGCCTCTCAAGTACTGGGATTAAAGGCGAGCGCCACCACTGCCACCTGTAGGTAATCTTTTTTTATTGGTGCTAAGTGGGGGATCCTTAAGTGGCTTTTTTTCTTCTTAAACTATGTATGTTCACTTTTCAGTGCCACAGTGATTGTTGTCACCTAAATTTGAGAATCTGTACCTTTCTCATTTCACCTCAATTACATTTTTTAATTTTTTAAAAACTATTTCATACGAAGGTTTACAAGAGTATACTTCAAGGTAAAGATGTTCAGTTTTAAAATATGACTTCATGAGTCAGGAGAGATGGCTGGAGCATGGGCTGCTCAGACAGAAGGCCTTGGTTCAATTCCCAGCATCCATGTGGTGGCTCATATCTGTAACTCCCTCTTCCGGCCTCCTCCGGCACCGGGCATGCATGTGCATGACATACATACGTGCAGGCAAAACACTCATACCTGTAAAACAGTAGTAAGCTCTTAAATAATAAAGGATGACAGTATTGTAAGATGTCAGTCCCTTCATCTCTGGAGGTTCCCATGTGTTCTTTATCGAGACACAGTCTGCGCATCACGAATCTGCCCACTTAGAGTGAGATACTTGTGTTTCTAGTGCTGTCGGAGCTCTCATTAGAAACCGTTCAGAGCGTTTTTATCACCCATAGCAGGAATCCTTGTCTGTCCGTCCGTCAGTTCCTCCCATCAGGCTTGGGCAACAGCTAGCACGTCCTGTCTTTATTTCTCTCTGTTCTCTAGTTGATAACGAGACTGAGCTTTGGGAGTGACTAGCAGCTCTCACAGCAGTTCAGGGTTCCCTCATAACTAAATGAGCAATGCTAGGGCCTTCCCTTGACTTTCATTTGATTAAAAACATCCCTAAGATTTCCATTCATCTAGTAACAAATCCCGGAAACCCTTTAAAGAAAAACGCCCTCATGGATTTAATCTATTTCTGTCAGCCCCACCCACCAGACTCTGAGTACTAAGAAGGCAAAACGAGCTGACAGGAAGGGGAGGAATTTACAGTGGAGGCCAAGGCCCCTCAGAGTCCTAGAGAACGCCCCAGGCAAGCTATCTCAGGCCCTCAGCCTTTGAGGGGTTTATAGTGTGAGACCCAGAAGAATTTCCCCCATGGGGGTTGGTGAGATCAGTGAAGGTGTCCCATGCCCCAAAGGACATTGTCAGCAGGCTTTTCCTTTTGTTCTCTCCCTCTTCCTTACTCTCCTCATGCACTTCTCTGTTCCTTCTCTCTCTCTTCCTTCTCTCCTCTCCCCTTCCCTCCTCTTTCCTTTCCCTCTCTCCCACTCCTCCCTTCCCCCACTGCTTTTCTGACAGAATTGGTATAGAAGGCTAGACTAGTCTCAGTGGTGTGGGACACTCTTGTCTTCAGTCAGGCTCTGGGGGACTTCTGGCCCTGACACTTTCTCTGTGTGATCCCCAGCAAGCTGGCCCGACTTTCTGAACCTCAGGGTCCCTGCTATAAACGAACAATACTCTGACTTCATCAGGAAGTAGATGAAGGAGGATGTGTACTTCGCCTGGCCGTCCGCCATTTCCACAGCTGTCGTGTGACTGTTGCTTTTGACTTGATGACGTCCAATGGCAGAAAGGACCTGAGCGGCAATCGCCTCTGAGGATTTTATTGTTTTCCTTCCTGCCCTCGATAAAGACATGCTTCCTGTTTTGTGTCCCTCGCTTGTTCCAGAGAAGTAATGGGAGTGTGTCCTTCTGCTTAAGGCCTTTAGGAAATGTGTTATGGAGGGAGACACTTACACAACTGAATTGTCGGGCGTGGCAGAAAACCTTTCCTGCTCCAGGCAGCCATTATCTTTGGCGATGGGTGTGCACTGCGTGCCCCTCCTTGGAGCAGTGCAAGTGTGTGTGTGTGTGTGTGTGTGTGTGTGTGCCCCTTTTGGTGTGTTGCCCTCTGCTAGTGTTTTGCTATCTGATGTTTGCTTCTCAGCATTTTTATTTGCTTGCTCATCTCAGATTATAGACTTGATTCAAAGTCTGTGTCTTCTTCCTTTTGGGTTTAGAGTAGTGTGTTCTAGGTAGTGGGTACAATGATTGTATTTGTTTTGCAAAACCAAACAAAACAGAAGAAAATTTCCAAAAGTAGCATTCAGTGTTCTCAAGGTCTCAAGGGGTTGGGGCTCTTGCTGATGGGCAGGGAAGGCCTTGGGTGTAATAGACATTCAGTGGACATTGGTGTGGTGATTCTAAGTCCCGTGAGGTTTGAGGCCTGGGTGATCATCAGACTTCATGTCAGCATAAACAAAGCCAAGGTTCTTTAGTTCTTGGCCTGTTCTTTAGCTTCAAGAGGGCCCTAAACCTTTTGTAACAGAGACGACAGCGTTCTCCACTCATTGCACAAAGAGTAGGTCTCTGTGGGCTGTGGACTGCTCTGGTTTGCTCTCTGCCAATCCAGTTCAGCAGTGAAGCTTCAGAAGCGTCTGAGTGCCGAGGAAGCTGCCCCGAGCTGTCAGAGCTTATTCTCTGCAGCTTGCTCACGGAAGGCTTCCTTTACTTACTTCAGTTAGAGGAGGTGGGGGTTTGCCGTGTGCTGTGGGCTGGGGTAAGACTCACTGTGTAGCCTCACCTCCAGCAGCCGTCTCAGCCTGCCACGTGCTGGGGTTCCAGGCATGAGCCACGGTGTTTGGCTTTTAATGAGAGTTAAGGCTAGTAGTTCTCAGCTCAGTTCTCACTGAGGACCCTGTTAATACATCAGCTTAATGCAGTGAGTCTGAGTGGGGCCTAGACTTCTGCCGGCCCCAGCGTTCTCCACCCTTAGTGGGGTTTCCTGCTGGAGGACGAGGGTAGACAGATGGGCCCTTTGCAGGTTCTGTTCATCTCTTTGGTGGTTTGAATCTGAGCATCTTTTTCTGTCTGTCCAGGTTTGGTCGCTGGCTACAGTAGCTACAGATCTTTGCCTCGGTCCGAAGTCTGACCCAGACTTGGAAACACCTTGGGCTCGACATCCATTCGGGCGACAGCTGCTGGAGTCCCTGTAGGTTGAGAGCTAAGAGTGAGGAAAAGGAGCGGAGGGGGTTGTTGGTCTGTAAACACAGTGAAGGTCACGCCTTGGGGAGGGTAGCAGAGGCGGGGGTGTGGGGAGGGGAGCAGAGGCAAAGGTGTGGGGAGGGTAGCAGAGGCGGGGGTGTGGGGAGGGGAGCAGAGGCAGGGGTGTGGGGAGGGGAGCAGAGGCGGGGTGTGGGGAGGGGAGCAGAGGCAAAGGTGTGGGGAGGGGAGCAGAGGCGGGGGTGTGGGGAGGGGAGCAGAGGCAAAGGTGTGGGGAGGGGAGCAGAGGAAGGGGTGTGGGGAGGGGAGCAGAGGCAGGGGTGTGGGGAGGGGGGCAGAGGCAGGGGTGTGGGGAGGGGAGCAGAGGCAGGGGTGTGGGGAGGGGGGCAGAGGCGGGGGTGTGGGGAGGGGGCAGAGGCGGGGGTGTGGGGAGGGGGGCAGAGGTGGGGTGTAGGGAGGGGGGCAGAGGCGGGGGTGTGGGGAGGGGAGCAGAGGCGGGGGGTGTGGGGAGGGGAGCAGAGGCGGGGGTGTGGGGAGGGGAGCAGAGGCAGGGGTGTGGGGAGGGGAGCAGAGGCAGGGGTGTGGGGAGGGGAGCAGAGGTATGAAGGACAGAAGGCCCTTTGCCTTTCGCACAGAGATGGCCTTTGTGTAGTGTGAGCTTCTGGCGCATGCGGCATTAAGTAATATTTGTCACTCACAAGAGTTTGAACCCTTATGAGTCCCGTGCTGTGCTCATTAGAGTGCTTTGGGCCTTCGCTCACACCACTGGGCACACGGGCCTCTGGGCTCTGGAGACGGTAAGTGTCATGGCGCTGTGGTTTGGCCCATGGGAACGAGCGTAGAACTGTGTGTGGGTATTCGAGTTCTACCACTGCTAGGACCCTGTTAGAGAGCTCATAAAAACACTGGATTTATGTCCAACTTATTACCCCAGAATACAGCAAGTCAGACCATATAAAATAATGTATTTTTATTTTAAGGCATTAAGTAAGCTGCTCAAGTGTCATTCCTCACGGTGAGGCTCGGGCCGGGCAGAGAAACCCACTGCTTCAAGTTGAGGTTTGCTTCTCTGCTGGTTGAGGCTAGACCTGGGCAGCTGATCAGGATCCCAGTGCCTCGTCCTAACGGCAGGGTTGTAAAGCCTCGGTACAGAATCCTTCTCAGCCCCTAAGCTCGTGTTCTAGTGTGGTGGTCCTGAGAGAGAAAGGGAGGATAGCCTAAGGGAGACTGTTCCTCATCACTCTCACTGCTCCAGGGACCGTGCCGTGGTGACAGTGTTCCCTGAGCGTCTCCATGTAGTATAAGGTCAAATAAAGGACACATAGAAACTTACCACCAAGCTGGGTTTTTCCTGGAGCTGGGGAGACAGAGCATGGCAGTGTGTGGAGCACCTCCCTCAGTGTTAGGTCTGCTGGGTGCTGCAGAAGCTGGGGTGTATTAGAGCCCATACCCGAATGCCAGACAGAGCTTTCAGATTCCTATCTAGGTCGTTACTATCAGAAATAAGTGGGACCTATCTCACTGTCGGTGAGGCCGTGGATCTATAGGGAGCCCTGTTTCTGACAGGGTCAAGAGGGAGGGTGGGAAATCCTCCAGCCTCGCCCATAGTAGTATGGCTGATAAGAGCCCTTCCCCTATTCCTTCTCTTGACTTATTTTTTCTCCTTCCGTATTTTACAGACTGGCTCACTATTGCCAACTCCGAGACGTTCAGACCTTGGCTATGCTCTGCAGCGTGTTTGAAGCCCAGTCCCGGCCTCAGGGGTTACCGAACCCTTTCGGGCCTTTCCCTAATCGTGCTTCTAATCTTGTGGTCTCTCACAGCCGATATGTGAGTTCCTGGTCTCCGGCTTCCCTTGAGCTCTGTTTCCCACATGTAACTTTGCAGTGGGATGGTGCTCTGACGCTAGTGTGTTCCTCTTCCTTCCAGCCCAGCTTTACCTCCTCTGGGTCCTGCTCCAGCATGTCAGATCCAGGGTTCAACACCGGTGGCTGGAACATAGGTTGGTAGGGAATCACATGGCCTACACTGGACTTGGGCTGTTCCCAAGGCTTCGGAGGGCTGTTCACATGGAACTTGGTGTACCTTCTCCATGCTTTTCTCTCCATGTAGTGTACCAGGGACAGGGTTGGCAGCAGGGCGTGGCCGTGCATGTTGAGTACATTTGGTTTCTGGGAGATGCTGTGCTACCTGGGTTCGCTTGAAAAGCTGCCGCGGGCTTAGGTCATTCGCCACAGTAGCCTACCCCTTACCCTTTCACATAGCTTGTCCACTCGCCCCTTTCCCATGGTCATCTGCGCCTCCACCATCCATTTCTTCCCATTTCTTTCGGTGGAGAGAAAGAAAGCTGGCCTGAAACCAGGTGGCCATAGCGTTTGTTGAATGAAGTAAATATCTTTGTATTTACTGGATTAAAAAAAAAATCAGACTGGGTGCCTTTAATCCTAGTACTCTGGAGCCAGAGACAGACAGAGCTCTGTGAGTTCAAGACCACCCTGGTCTACAAAGTGAGTCTGAACAGCCAGGGTTCTGTTATATAGAGAGACCCTGTCACACACACAAAAAAAACAAAACAAAAAAAAAACAAAAAATAAAACAACAAAACCAAAAAACATTTTTGTTTTTGGAAATGATCTTAACTGTTGTGATTATAAAAATAGAACATTAACCAGGTATAGTAATATATACCTGTAATCCCAGCTTCTTAGGAGCTGACAAAAGGGTTCCCTAGACAAGGCATCTGAGGCTCGTTTGGGCAGCATAGCAAGGCCTTGCCTCTTAGAAAATAATCCCAGCACTCAGGAAGTGAAGGCAAGAAGATTGGGGGTTTAAGGCTAGCCTAGCCTGGGCTGCACATACACACACGCGTGTACCTACTCCCGATTGTGCATGTATCTTACATCCTACATGCCCAATAAAGGACAAAATCTATCAGAGAAAAAAAAGTAATGATTGCTGTCTGAGTGTCTCTCAGTAACATGTTAATATTCCAGAACATTGTCTTCTCTTCCGTGTGTGTGTGTGTGTGTGTGTGTGTGTGTGTGTGTGTGTGTTTAGGGGTAGTCATTTGGTTTATGCTGTTTTGTGTTCTACTTTTATTTTTATCATGAGTGTTTTCTCATGACATTTAGCAGGTCTTTATAATGAATCATTGCATAGAATTCTACTATATCACTATGTCATAATTTGCTTGGCTATCATGTATACTTAATTACCAGGCTGTCTTGGTGATAAATCCCTAGACAAAGAGGTAGACTAAGAAAGGACCATGGGCTCCATTCTTCAGTCTTGAGTTTGGTGTATTTGGCATGCAGAGAATCCAGTAGACACACACTGGGGCGTGGGAGGTGGGAGGGGCTTGCTATTGCTGTGCCTCCCAGCCATCATTCTCTTGTGCTTTTCTTTAGCAGGAAGAGAGACAGAACACATATCTTCGCCTTGGGGAGAGTCTTCTCCAGAGGAACTCCGCTTTGGGAGTCTGACCTACAGTGACCCCCGTGAGCGGGAACGGGACCAGCATGATAAAAACAAAAGGTAGCCACCTTCCCGAGAAGGGGGCCAGCCTCCCCGGGGCCCCTACAGAATTCTCAGCTTCAGAATCACACTCGGGCTTCAGGAAGATGGAGTTTAGGATTAAACGCCATTAGGTATTGAGCTCCCTTTTCTCTTAAGGGACTGACGGGACCTTTTGGGTTTATCCAGGCTCCTGGACCCTGCCAATACCCAGCAGTTTGACGACTTTAAGAAGTGCTACGGAGAGATCCTCTACCGCTGGGGTCTGAGAGAGAAGCGAGCAGAGGTGCTGAAGTTTGTGTCCTGCCCTCCTGACCCTCACAAAGGGATTGGTGAGCATGACTTTATCCTTTCCCGTCTCTGTCAGCAAGGCCCTGGACTGCTTGCCCATGCCCTTAGGGCTGAAGGTTGAGCTCATTATAGGCAGAAGATTCTGAAGCGATTGAGTCTTTCCTAAAGACTCAGTTCTGAAAATGGCAGCTCTATGATCATCACAGTATTCACTTTCTATCATGATGGCATCTTGGACAGAGTACTCAATGTGGACAGGAAATAGAGGTGATTATTCGTCCAGCTCTTGTTTATGGGGCCCATGGTAAGCACAGTGGAGCCCATCATAGAGGGGAAATTTAAGCAGCTAAAAAATTATGACAGCTAGCCGGGCGTGGTGGCGCACGTCTGTAATCCCAGCACTTGGGAGGCAGAGGCAGGCGGATTTCTGAGTTCGAGGCCAGCCTGGTCTACAGAGTGAGTTCCAGGACAGCCAGGACTACACAGAGAAACCCTGTCTCAAAAAAACCAAAAAAAAAAAAAAAAAAAAAAAAAAAAAGACAGCTGTACTTTGGCTGGAGATGGAGAGATGGCTCAGGGCTTAAGAGCCCTGGTTGTTCTTCTCGAGGAGTTGGGTCCAGTTCCCACTACCCACATGGTGGCTCACTTTGGTTTGTAACTGCCCAGGGGATCTGAAGCCCTCTCAGTGCTCTGTAGGTACTGCACACATAGGCTCAGTAAGCAGACACACAGGCATCAAACCCCCATACACATAAAATGAAAGTAGACTCAGCAATGCCATCTGCCAACACTTGAGAGACAAGTGGATCTTTGTGAGTTCGAGGACAGCCCAGTCTACAGAGCGAGTTCCAGGACAGCCAAAGCAAACAGAGAAATCCTGACTTGAAAAAAATAGAAAGAAGTAGACTTAGTACCATTGTTGACAACTCAAATATGGATTGAGGAAGAGAAACAAAGCTTTAGTGATTCCCTGGGTTTCCAGCTAGTGAGCTCAGCACGTAACAGTGTTAGACCCACAGAGAGAAACAGATGGGAAAACACTGGAGCTCAGGGTCTCCAGGGGTGTCACAAGCGGGGCTCTAGAAAAGTCCACGGTCAGTCAGATGTGGTCTGGTTCGCAGGAGAGATTGTATTCAGCTGGTGATTTGGGGATGGTCACTCTACAGTTGGTATGTAAGCCTGTTAGAGTGCGTGTATTATCTAGGTATAGTAAGGTATGCCTCTTTTTAAGCCCAGCACTTAGAAGGAAGAGGCAGGGGGATCTCAGTAAGTTTGTGGCCAGCTAAGGGATACTTAGTGAGACCTTGTCTCAAAAACAATAAAAAATAAGAAAAAGCATATTTATGTGAGAACTGAGCGTGGAAAGGAAGAGTGCAGGGAGCAGAGCTGAGGGGCTTCCCAGCCTGGACCCTTAGAGAAATGAGCACTCAGCGTCTAAGAGGAAGACAAGAACTCAGGTGAGACTGCACTAAGTTGCTGAGAAACCGGACTGCATGGCAGAAATGAAGCAGAGATTCCCTACAGGAAGGAATGGAAGACTCCAGAGGGAGGGCTGGCCTCACCCTGCTTCCCTCCCTCCCTAGGCCCTGGCAAACTTCTGCACAGGGATCTTTGAAAAGGTGTCAACTGCACAGGGAGAAGTAATGTTGGCAATAAATTGGGAGCTGGGAAATGGATACGTTATTGGCAGCTGACTTGCGGCCTGAGCAATCCAAACCCTGGGCTTTTAGTCAGAAAACAGGCCGTTAGAGAACCCAGCCATGGCTTAGGAATCCGGCCCACCTGGTCCTCTGGGAGGGACTCAGAGATGACATTTAAAAGCTGGTCTGTTTGATGGCCCTTGGGGGATGCTCAAGTTGCCCCTCCCAGGTTGTAGAACAGTCCACAGTCCACGAACCCAACCGCAAACTGTAAGCTTGTTCTGCAGAGAACAGAAGCACATTTGCAGATTGGATAGCTCGACCTACCATAATGAATGCAGAAAGATGGAGGACCCAGAGGCCACCTAGAAACTTCCAGAGAAGGAAACAGCTCAGATATGAAGGAAGATGGAGGACCCAGAGGTGACCTAGAAGTTTCCAGAGAGAGGAAACAGTTCAGATACGAAGAGAAAGCAAACGGCGTCAGCTCTGACGACTGACCCTGGGCAAATCAACGGCCAGGCAGCAGCAGATTCTCCAGAATTCTCAGGAAAGACTCTCTAACCTAGAATTCTGAGCCCGAGGTATCAGCTGTACAAAGTAAACTTCGAGTATACCTAAGAGGCAGGGCCAGATTCAGTCCAGGAACTGAAGGGATCAGAGAGTTGACGGAGGGCGCGCCTGACAGGCCTAGAGAGAGTAGTGCCGATGGGCGCTCCAGGAGCCCTGGCTCCAAGGAGAGAAGCTGAAGAAACAGGCGAATGTATTTCACTGTTGAGTGTATTTATAGAAGACACAGACATCTGAGGGAGAGTTTGGCGATGAATTATTGATAAGTACATATCAAACTAAGCAAATGAAAGACTGAGGCAGTTACTAATTCTGGGAAAAACAAAATGTGCAAGAAAGGAAAAGTGTTATAGACATGTCTTGAATAATGTTTGCTTAGGTAAATAATGTATGAGCCAAATATGGTCTAGCCACACCAGAGCTAGGGAAGACAGCCAGGTGGTGCTGTCTGTGGTGGGGGACTGGAGGGGAGAAGGAGTTTCCACTCTGGGAAGCCAATAGACAGTGCTTGGATATGATACTTAAGAATTCACTTTGTGTTGGGCATGGTGGGCCGAATCTTTAATCGAGCTCTTGGGATGCAGAGGCATGTGGGCCTCTGAATTCTAGACTAGCCTGGACTATACAGTGAGTTTCCAGCTAGCTTGGGCTACAAAGAGAGATCCTTCCTCAGGCAGACAGAAGATAGATAGATAGATAGATAGATAGATAGATAGATAGATAGAGATTGATTTTTGCTCACCTTGACAGCACATAGCAAACTAAAATTGGAAGATCTATAGATAAGGTTTGCATGGCTCTTGCCCAAGGCAGATAAATTTATAAAATATTTACTGTTTTTTTTTTTTTTTTTTTTTTTTTTTTTGTGGGGTGCATTAGTGGAGCTTAGGGGGATCAAGACAGTGTCTCTACATGACTGTGCCTGTCCTGGAACTCACTAAGTAGACCAGGCTGGCCTCAAACTCAACATAGATCTACTTCCTGAGTGCTGGACCAAAGGGATGTGCCACCACATCTGGCTGCATCTCCTGTTTTCAGTCAATAAATATATCGTGGGGATCCTGGCACATCAATGATTATTGCAGCGTGATTTAGAATAGCTTAGTTATACAACCAGCCAAGTATCCATCAACAGAGGAGTGGATAAAGAATGTGGGGCTAGAAAGATGGCTCAGCGGTTCAGAGGACTGACTGCTTTCCCAGAGGACCCAGTTCAGTTCCCAGCACACATGGCCGATCACAACTGTCTGTAACTCCAAGATTCTGACATGCTCATATAGACATACATGCAGGCAAAATACCATGCAAATAAGATAAAAATATATTCTTATAAAAAAAAGAGCCGGGCGTGGTGGCACACGCCTGTAATCCCAGCACTTGGGAGGCAGAGGCAGGAGGATTTCTGAGTTCGAGGCCAGCCTGGTCTACAGAGTGAGTTCCAGGACAGCCAGGACCACACAGAGAAACCCTGTCTTGAAA
This sequence comes from Apodemus agrarius, assembly GCA_964023405.1. Classification (NCBI taxonomy): domain Eukaryota; kingdom Metazoa; phylum Chordata; class Mammalia; order Rodentia; family Muridae; genus Apodemus; species Apodemus agrarius. Next base: position 18,138,181 of record OZ030024.1, read on the forward strand.
AACCAAAAAAAAAAAAAAGAAAGAAAATGAGGTGTATATACACTGCGGAATTGCGTTCAGCCATAATGACTGAGTGCTGTCATTGCAGGGAAACTGGTGCGCTGGAGATTATCCTTTTACGTGAACTAATCCGTGCCTAAAAACAAGTATCAGGCTGTCTCTGACTTGTTCTAGATTTTAGTATACATAAAACCATGTATGTCCATGACATGATAGTAGAAATGGAACTGCCAAGGGACAGAGGAGTGGGGTGGAGAGGAGGGGATGGGAGATATGGGGCAAAATAGGCTCAGAAGTACATTCTCTAGTTTCGTAAACACGTCCTTATGAAACAGACTTGTTTCCAGAGAGTAGGGCAGCGGGCGTTATAAAGTGCTCTTTAGAGATGAGACAGTGACCAGAAACAGCGGAAGAAGTAGGTAAGGTCCCCTCTAGAGAGTGGCAGGGAAGCTGGGCTTTGATAAGGTTCATAAAACTCTATATGTCATATGTGTCTCTAGTTTCCATTTGAAAAATAAACTAGAACAATATTTATAAGAGCTGACACTAAATAGCAAGGTTATTTTAGTAAGTTGTGCCTAGGTATACATGCTTGAAAAAAATACAAGAATACAAAATTCGGTTTTGACAATGTGTTTTTTTTTTTTCAGAGTTTCTAAATACAAGAGAGTGTAACAGGAAGAGACTAATGATAGCCGGGAACAATTTGTCTTTTGAAATTAGTTTTTAGGAAAACATGAATCATGGAGATGTGGAGCTGATGTATGAGCTATCAGTCAGCCAAACCCTTGTTGACATCTTTTGCTCTGAAGCACCACGCAAGACTGCAGGCGACACAAAGAAAGAAATGTGGGGTGTGTGTGTGTGTGTGTGTGTGTGTGTGTGTGTGTGTGCGCGCACATAATTTGCAGAGCTTGAAATATGAGATAGCTAAATGATATTAAAAACTACTATTGCAGCCGGGCAGTGGTGGCGCATGCCTGTAATCCCAGTACTTGGGAGGCAGAGGCAGGCGGATTTCTGAGTTCGAGGCCAGCCTGGTCTACAGAGTGAGTTCCAGGACAGCCAGGGCTGTACAGAGAAACCCTGTCTCGAAAAAACAAAAAAACAAAAACAAAAACAAAAAACTACTATTGCTAGGTGTCAGAATACACACCTGAAATCCTGGTACCTGGAATCAGAAACTCATGTCTGACCTCTGCTGCACATTGAGTTTGACAGCAGGAAACCCTGTCTCATAAACAAAAACAAAAAACAAAACAAAACAGGATAAAAGCCCAAACAACAAAAAGAGAATTAATATAAATCCTAGGACCAATAAAAACTGTATCACAGGCTTGTAGAAAAGAAGCAGGACGGTTCTGAAAGAGACTCACAGACAGAACATTAACATAAGCAGTGACTGTGAGCTGCACAGAGGAATCACTGAGGAGTACAGGGCTCAGCAGGGGCTGGAGGGAAGATGCCCTCTAGGCTCCGAGACAGCGGAGCGGTCACCTCCCTGTGCTGGAAAGGTCAGTTTCCTCTCTTCTGTCTGTAAGAGACACCAGGTCAGCAAGTGCTGGAGGAAATATACCCTCTAGGCTCCAAATGGTCATCCCCCTGTATGGAAAGATCAGTCTCCTCCCTGTTCTGTCTGTAAGAGTCACCAAATCAGCAGGCAGCAAACAAAATCTATTAAATCAGCTAAATGTGTTAAAGCATACCTGTCATTCTGTCTAGCTAGCACCTCGAGTCTGGAGAGGAAGAGGAGTCTGGGGCCAGCCTGTGTTCTATAGCAAGAGCAGTGTTAATTCAAACCAGAAACACAAGAAAGGGGGGAAAGTAGTCAGGGTCTGAGAGGAGTTTGTTTCTGTAGGAATTGTTTCCAATTCCTACACTAAAGATTCAGATCTGCCCATATACATTTCTTTAAATTAAAAAGATGTTTATTTTTTAATTTAATTATATTTTAAAATTCTGGATTTTTTTAAGATTAAAAAAGTTATGTATATATGCCTGAGTGATTTTATGTACCCTGCATGTAGGAGGCCAGAAGAGGGCATTGGATCCCCTAAAACTGAGGTTGTAGGTGGTTGTGAGCCTCCACGTGGGTGCCGAGAACCAAACCCCAGTCCTCTGGAGGGGCAGCAAGAGGACCGGAGCTCAGGTTGTCTCCTGCCCTCCCTGCACGTGCTGTGGCATGCGTGTGCCTGTGTACATATACCCCAAACAAGTAAGTGTAATAACACCAGCGCTGTTTAAAACAGCAAAAGACAGTTTGCATGACACATGGCCATCATCTGGGGTCAGCTTAGAGGTGAGGTCTCTCTGTGTGCATCTTATAATCCATACTAAGATCTACTGTTGGGCCTTTTTTTCTTCCTAAGTTCTAGAGGGCTACCTAAAATAGTCATTATTAAACCGTTAAACAGAGAACTGAGCCATTAATGTTCTGTTTCAAATTATATAACTTTAAATGAAGGGTAGGGGGGAGAAAGGAAATAAGATTTGGGTTTTTATAGTTTTAATTTTGTACAGATTTACTTTTTTATCTGCATAAGTATTTTTTTTTAAGATTTGTTTATTTATATATTTTATGCCTATGACTGCATGCCAGAGAGGGCGCCAGATCCCCTTACAGAGGGTTGTGAGCCACCATGTGATTACTGGGAAGTGAACTCAAGACCTCTGGAGGAGTAGCCAGTGCTCTTACCCACTGAGCCATCTCCCCAGCCAAGTGTTTTGCCTGCATATGTACATGAGGTTTTAGCCACCACATGAGTGCTGGGGCCACACCCAGGTCCTAGAAAAGCATTAGTGTTCTGCACTGCTGAGCCTTCGCTCCAGGCCCAGTTGTTCCTCCTGTCAGAAAGAAGGAGAGGGGCCATCAGCCTCTGGAAATTTGCAAAATGCTGGTGTTGATGAAGGTGTCCCCCATTTAAGGGTTTCTATTTTCTTGGGGAAATGAGAAGAGAGGATGGCTGGTGAGAGACAGCAGCAGCAAAGGCACATGGAAGAAGTTTGCAAACTATGGCAGAGAGCCAGTGTAGCTTGAGGAAGGAGGAAAAGCAGGATTAGACCGTGCCTAGGCTCTTCTCCACCGGTGATTCTGAAGTCACACACACTTTTGATGAGGACCCTCCACCTGGCTTTGCTCCCGGGGGCAGATGTGCATGGGCAGGTGCTGTGGCCAGTTCATGGTTTCAGCTTGGCCAGGTGTTACCAGAAGGGAAAAGGAGCTGAGGATATTTGCCAAAAACAGGATCCTGAACTTTTAGTCCAGGTGCTCTAGGTTAGCCAAAAATAAAGTACAGCCAAAGAGGGCAGATGAGTAAAGAGGCGGGTGGATAGCAGAGGCAGGTGGACAGCAGAGGCAGGTGGACAGCAGAGGGGGTAGACAGCAGAGGCAGGGGACAGCAGAGGCAGGTGGACAGCAGAGGGGTAGACAGCAGAGGCCACGGTGAACAGCAGAGGCAGGTGGACAGCACAGGGGTAGACAGCAGAGGGGGTGGACAGCAGAGGCAGGTGGACAGCAGAGGGGTAGACAGCAGAGGCGGGTGGATAGCAGAGGGGGTGGACAGCAGAGGGGGTGGACAGAAGAGGCGTGTGGACAGCAGAGGCGGTGGACAGCAGAGGCAGGTGGACAGCACAGGCGGGTAGACAACATAGGCAGGTAACAACAGAGACAGGTGGACAACAAAGGCGGGTGACTACAGAGGCAGGTGGACAACAGAAGCAGGTGTGGACTAGAGTAGACAAAAGGCTAGAGCTGTGGAGGTTTGATCTGTTGCTAATGTATTGTAATGCTGAGTCTGTCCAAAGGTCTAGGCCTACAAGTGAATGCTCACATTCACCAGCTTTTGTTGTTCCTTAAGTTAAAGCTATCGGTTAAATAAAAATGGCTACAGCCAATTACTAGAGGGATTACAGGTAACAGAGGTTTTGATTTTGTTGTTTGTCTTTAATAGATATGAGTACGCTGTAGCTGTCTTCAGACACACCAGAAGAGGGCATCAGATCCCATTACAGATGGTTGTGAGCCACCATGTGGTTGCTGGGAATTGAACTCAGGACCTCTGGAAGGGCAGTTGGTGATCTTAATCGCTGAGCCATCCCTCCAGCCCCAGTTGAAAAGTTTTTGAGTTACCTGGTTGCCCAGGGAGAAAGAAAAAGCATGAGGATAAGAGAAAAGCCGAGAAAGACTGGTCTGCCAGAGCCTGACAGGACCCTGAGAGGAGTAGGCATCCTTACCCAGCCAGACTCAGTCTGCTTTATTAGAACTAATGTTGCCTCTTGCTTTGCCCTGCCCACCCATTTCCAGAGTTCGGCGTGTACTGCAGTCACTGCCGGAGTGAGGCCCGGGGCACCCAGTGTGCCATCTGCAAAGGGTTCACGTTCCAGTGTGCCATCTGCCACGTGGCTGTGCGGGGCTCATCCAACTTCTGCCTGGCCTGTGGGCATGGTGGCCACACAAGCCACATGATGGAATGGTTTCGGACCCAGGAGGTATGTCCCACTGGGTGTGGCTGCCACTGCCTGCTGGAGAGCACCTTCTGAACTTAAAGGACAGTGGCACTTCCAGAAATCACAGAGGACTCCGTAAATGCTGGAGAAGGCTCTCTGCTGCTGCTGGTGGAAAGTTCTAGAACCAAATCCTCGATGATTTGGGATGGAGAATAGTCCTCTCACAGACTGTCACAGCATCTGCTCGTGAGCCTTTGTGTTTCCTTCTCTTTGGCTGTTGGGGCATGGGTGGTACCGGAGGGAGGGAGGGAGGGCTGCACAGAGCTGACTCTCCTGCACTGTCTGTTGAGTCCACCCACAGTGGATGTTTTCATGAGGAACAGCACCTGTTTCCAGAGCCACCAGAGCCAGCAGCCTTCACGATGCTGTCCTTGAACCAGGAATGGGCTCTCCAGATGACAGTACAAAGACACACACCAGCTGCGAAACAGTCTCCTAAGCCAAAGATGCTGGCTCTTAGTGTCATCCACAAGTGAGCTATGGTATCTGTGACTTTAGAAGTTGGCACCTTGACGATAGCCTTATAAAATACAATACTAAAGTGTAATATATGAAGGACATATATTCAGCGTTCTTCTTGGTACAGGACTTGAACTCAGCGCCTTGCACATATTGGTGAGCAGCCATACCACTGAGTTACATTCCAGCCCCGGAAGAATTCTTAAGAAGTATCTATTTTCTGTTTCTTTTCATCTGCTTTCCTTTGACTAATAGAAGTTATACTTGTGTGGGTGTGTGGGTGTATGAGAGAGAGAGAGAGAGAGAGAGAGAGAGAGAGAGAGAGAGAGAGAGAGAGAGAGACAGACAGAGAGATGGGGGGAATGAATACGGAAAGTGACCGTCTTAGTGACTCACTTTGCCTTGTACTTCTGGTATTTTGGACAGGGCTGGAATCAGTCCCATGACTTCTAAAGGAAATGCCATTTGACTTTGATCATTTGACAGAGGAAACAGAATCTGACATTAAGGTTCTCTCTAGCCGCAAGAGTCTCATAATTATTTCTTCTAGCAAAGGGAAAATGAGATTGCATTTCAGCACTGATACCAAAGTCTCTCTCTGCCTCTGGGTAGGCTGGCAGGGTTCCAGGGCTGCTTTTGACTTGAACTCTCTTGCAAACTCATCATCAAAATCACTCCTTGAGGATTTTCCAGGGTTTCAGGTGTCTATACCAGAGAAGAGAATTTTAAAAAGCAAAACAAAACAACCCACTGTACTAAAATCCCCGTCTCTTAGACAGGGCCCATCACTGTGGCTCAGTGGGCGAAGGCGCCTGCCACTGGGCTTACTCACCTGAGTTCCATCCCCAGCATGACCCACATGATAGGAGAACTGACTCCCGAAAGTTGTCCTCCGACTTCCACATGTGAGCTTTGATATGTGAATGTACACCCCCCCCCAAAAAAAAGTGTAATTTAAAAATTTTATGATTCCAAATTGACTAACCTGAGAGACATAAGTAATTTGTGTCATTGGAGTATGGTTGCACATGTCTCTTCACTTGTGTGGCTGGGGTAAGAGGGTTTCAAGTTTGAGACCATCCTGGGCTACACAGTGGGTTGATGATCAGCCTAACTTATATATGAAGACACTTAAAAACAAACATCATAAAAAAGATACAGATATAGCTCAGTAATTGAATGCTTGCCTAGCATACAGGAGGTGATGAGTTTGATCTCAGCAACACACACACACACACACACACACACACACACACACACACAAAATACTACATGTTCCATAATAGGCAAGTGTTGTATATCACTTTGGTTGAAACTACAATTTAAGACTCATGACTGGATTAAGAAATCAATCTTGTAGATAAAAACCAACATTTTATGTTTTTAAGGATTACTTTGTGTATGTGAATCTCTGTGTGTCTTCAAGTGTATGTTGTATGGTACAGAAGCGGCCATCTGGTTCCTTGGTTGCTAGAACTATAGGTATTTTCAGGTACCTTCACTGTTTCATGTGTGTTCAGGGATCCTAAGGGGGATCTTCATGATTGCAAAGTCAAAACTGTTTTGTCTCCAGCCCCCAAACTGTCATTTAAAGAAAGTAAAATAATGTGGGGGAGAAAGGATCTTGTACTAACACAGTCTTGGGCCATTTGTTTACCAGTATGTATGCACACACTTGCACTCTTATCTTATGATGACAGTTGGGTCTCACCTATTGATCAGTCAAGAGATTCCATGGCATAAGCTTGGTCTTGAACTATATGCCAAGTTTGGGTACCAGTGCCTCAACAGCATGTGTAGCCTGGTGCTGGGATGAGGGGGAGAGGGCCCCGGACATCTGAGTGCCTTGTACTTTACTCCTCCTGCCTTGTTTGTGTTGATGCTGCCGTGATGCTGGTCCCACAGCAGGTGGATGTGACAGACACAGACTTGTTGGGCCCTCTGAGTTTACACCATTTACAGAGAACAGTCTCTTCCTCTATCCCACTGCGAAGCTAATGGAAACCCTATCCCTGTTGAGAAGGACATAGTTTTCTTGTGTGGATTATTTCTATAAGAGCATTGTCTTCCAAAACAAACAAACAAAAAAACCTTCTTAGTGACTATGAAGTCATTTCATGTTTAAAATGTTACGTAGGGGGCTGGAGAGATGGCTCAGCGATTAAGAACACCAGCTGCTGTTCCAGATGCAGTTCCCGGTAACCATCAGGCAGTCCACAGCCCTTTGTAACTCTTATCCCAGGGGATCAGATGCCTTTTTCTGGCCTCTGTCAGCACCAGGCATGCACATGGTATGTAGACATGCTAGCAAAACACTCATTATGCATAAAATAAAAAGACATTGTGTAACATCTCTTAATGTCAGTTCTGTTTGCATTTCCAAGTTCCCAGAACAAAAACTTAGTATTTGTTTAAAAAAAAAAAAAAAATCCCTGTTTGGAACTATAGTTGTCTGTATGCTGGCTGGGTTGGTAACCTCTCTCCCTTAGCTAAGTCCTTTTTTTTTTTTTTTTATTTTTATTTTATTTTTTTTTTTTATTTAGTTAAGTCCTAAGTTGTTTTTTGTGTTTGTCATTGTATCACCCTACTGACCTTGAATTTGGGACCTCTTACCTCCAGCATGCTGGGATTCCAGGTGAACAGCACCACACCTGGGTTTTATTTGCTCTTTAAAACATTATAGCCTGTGTTCAGAACACCTTTGAATTTGCCAAGGAAAACACTAGGCATGGTCATGGTGGTGTAAGCCTTTCATCCCAGTATTTGGGAGGCAGAGGCAGAAGAATCTCTTGAATTTGAGGCCAGCGTGGTCTACAAAGCAAGTTCCAGGACAGCCAGGGCTGTTGTACACATAGAAAGCACATCCTGAAGAAAAAGAAAAAAAAAAAACCAACAAAGCAAACAAAAACTATTTGCCAAGGAATGTCGTGCTAGCTGTCCAGTGTACCAAGGGTTCTTTAGCCAGCCTGTGGAGCAGAATGGGCCATGTGTCCTAGGTGACCTTCAGCTTGAGTTTGTCCTCCCGCCCCAAGCCACCCTGATCACAAAAACAAGACTTAACACTTTCCTCACGGATGCTATGGAGAATCCATTATGCTTAATTTTAAAAAGTGTTTTCTTTTTTTAGTCTATAGATGCTACAGTCTGCATCTGCTGGTCCACAATGGGTGTGGCAGCCCTTCCCAGTGCTGCTTTGAGGGGCTAGTAGGATCGAGGGGAGGAATCTGGGTTGTTTTTGTAGGTTTAATGTGGTGTGGACATCCATAGGTGAGGGCTTAGGGAAATCATCCAAGCAACAGAATAAATCTCGAATTAGTTCTGTTAGCTGTAGAGCAGTGGTTTAGGGAATCGGGTTCCACGTCACGTGCTCACTACCTGTGCTCACTCTTCTCATTCCACCTCAGTGCCAGCAGCAGCACGCGTTGCACACACTCAAAGGATAAAGGGCATAAAACACACACTGTTTGCCTCATGATTAGAATCTAGTGTTCTTGTAAGAATCAGAAGCAAACCTATTCTGCTGGCATCCCATGTATTGGCAAGTCTGTGTTGACACATTACTGAGTTGTTTCCTTTTTTAAATCTCAGAGGGCCTAGTTTTATTTATCGTGTATTTAGTGTGATTGTGAAAGAGAAGCGTCTAGGAGGAAATGTGGCTATGTCTCTACCTGTTTCCTGGCCTCCAAGGAAAAAAGGAATTAACTGAGAGTTGGGGGCATGGTATATTTGATCACATGGTTCACCCTGAGGTTATTTACTGAAAAGCCCTGTTTCTAGTTGTGGTGTGGCTCAGTCCTTAGCATACACCTTTAATCCAAAACAAGAAAGGTAAAGTTAGTTTGTAGGAGGAAGCACCCATGTTTGGAAAGTCATGTCTAATTGACTGGCAGACAAAGTGACAAATCAGAGAAAGATGCGACAGAATAGGACACGCCCATCTCTCCTGAGGAGAGGGGAAAGGGAGGGTGCTTGGGAGGCAGGGCAGAAAGCAGGCATTTTTACTGGGATGGTTGACCAGAAACAGGTCGTAGAGAGAACAGGCTAGACACAGGTGAAGACAGAACAAGCCAAAGAATGAGAAGGACCCCAAAGACTAGAACACACGGCCAAAGTTAGCGTGAGGCCAAGCAGAGCAATTCAAGAGAGGCCAGGAGAAGCTGGGCCGAATTTGTCACCTTGGAGAGGAGTTTGAGCCAGATCAGCTGAGTTGAACCAGCCAACCAGAGCTCAGAAAGAGCCGGGAAGGGGAGAGCTTATCCGGCAACAAGTCTCCAGTGGCTGAGAACATTCTCGGCCTGGATTAGGTTGTACGGAACTAGAAGCTTCCAGAACTAGTCCTAGGTTAGCAGACTGAGGCAGTAAGCCTCGGGGGTGACAGTTACTTCAAAAGAATGAAAGTTACATTTACAAGGGCATCCAGGGTGTGTGTGTGTGTGTGTGTGTGTGTGTGTGTGTGTGTGTGTGAATATGAATATGGCTGAGCTTTTTGAAGGGTGTTTTCAGTAGGACAGAGTAGGAGAGCACACACAGGGCTTAGCCAAGGACAGGGAGAAGGGCATCATTTGAAGGCATGTGCGGATGCTTATCAGCAGAACACAGGCTGAAGCTGATAAACAGGGCTAGAGAGGCGTAAGAGCGAGAACTCCGTGCCAGGGAGTCTGGGCTGTATCTGTAGCCCAGAGTCCCGGGCTTTCTGCTGCCAGGCTCCCCCCTCCTCCCTACCCACTTAGCCTTCAGGCTTGGGACTCTCCAGCCCACCTGCCTGGGCAGAGCGGTGCAAGTGTCCAGTATCTGTTGCTTCATCCTTTGCTTGCCCAGGACGAGCAGCTTGCTAATGCCCATTTGGACTCCTAACATAGTACACATTGCATCCAATGGGCAGGCTTCCTGCCCCATATACCAAGACATTCTCCAGCAAATGCCAGGCAGGTACCCTTGGTTTTCTTTTAGAGTCTAAAGATACAGGCCTTTGTCTCGAAAGACCACTCCACTTCATTTGCCTACCTCAAGTTTGATGCTATTCTGGCCTGTCTCCTTGGTACAATAGGTTACTCAGAGCCCAGACAAGCAGGGACTGGGGATGTAGTTCTATTGGTACCAGGTTTATCTCACATGCATGGGGCCCTGGGTTTGATTCCCCAGTACCACTTAAAACAGCTGGCAGTAAAAACCTATAATCCCACCACTTAGGAAACACAGGCAAGGCTCAGGATCTCAAGATGGTCCTTGTTAACTGAGAACTGGAGGCCAGCCTGGGGCTACATGAGACCTTGTCTCTGGATGTGAGAGCCAGGGACCTGGGGAAATAGTTTAGTTGGTAAAGAGCCTCCTTCACAAACATGAAGACCTGGGTTTGGGTTCCCAGGACCCACACTAAAAAATTGGGATGTGGTGGGCTGTATCTGTAACACTAGCTTGGGGGTGGGGGTTGGGTAGAGCCTCTTGTGGAGACAAGTGGGTTCCAAGAACTCATTGACCTGCCTGTGTAGCCAGCCAAGCAGTGAGCTCTGGGATTAGGGGAAAACCCTGTCTCAAAAATATATGTGTGTGTACACATAAGCCCACACAGAGAACTTGTGTGTACACACATGTACATGTGTGCATACACACAGGACTCAGGGAAGTGCTTTACTTACCTGTGACATTTATTATAAGGATAGTATAAAAGTTCCAACTATCTAGATGAAGCAGTGCACATGACAAAGGACATGGGAAGGGACAAGGAGTTTCCCCACCCTCTCCTGACCATCAGCCTCTAGACACCTCTGCATCTTCAGCAACCTGGAAACTCCCCAGACCTATTATGTGGGTATGATTAATATGGCTGACAATTTAGTCATTCTACCTTAAGGCCTTCTCCAAGGTCAAGGGTAGGGCCTCTCATAATACAGTTGGTTTCCCTGGCAGGCGATCTGTATCCCGTGGTTACCCAGGTGTCTTAAGAGTCACCAACAGTATTGCTATCATTTCAGGAAATGACAGAGGTCATAGGATCTCTGTGTCAGGAACTCCAGCCAGGACCAAATACTGGAAATATTCTCACAGTGGCCTTATTACTAGGGAAATGACAAGAGCTTCTGAGTCCTGTCAGGGACCAGAACAGAGACCAGATGTACATAGTTTATTAAATTAGGGAAGGAAAGCCATATCTTATATTCAGGGTTGTTTTTGACCTACATGCTTAAGTTTCTTTTTATTTATTTTTGTGTGTCATGCATGTGTATTTGCAAATGTGCTTGCCTATGCCTTCATGCGCGGAAGCCAGAATGTCCTCCACATTTTTTTTTTCTTTTCTTTCTCTCTCTTTTTATCTCCCTCTGCACCCCCCCTCTCAGGAAGGGTTTTTCTGTATAACCCTGTCTATCCCAGAACTCACTATGTAGGGAGGATTTTGCTCTATATCTCAGGGTGGTCTTAAATTCACTTTGAAATGGTCCAGAAAGCCTTCAGTTTGCAGTCATTTTCCTGCTCCAGCCTCCTAGGTGCTGGCAATCCAGCCTAAGCCACCACGCCTGGCTTATGAGAACAACATGGAGGGCCAGGACACACACACACACACACACACACACACACACACACACAGACACATTTATAGAAATAAAAATAAATCTTAATTTTTTTCAGAGTTAAGTGCTAGAAACCAGAAACAACCCTAATACCCTCCAGGGACTGAAAAGCCAGGTACTGTCCACTGTCCACTGGTACAGTGGTGACCACTCAGAGATATAAAGAAATAAGACACTAATATAGATAACAACTTGCTGTATTTCAAGGGACTTTACCTGAGTGAAAAAGTCAATCTTAAAAAGCTACACTACTATTCAGTACAATTCCATTTGACTCTTCCCCCAACTCTCATCAGGGCCTCTTACAACCAGAGTGGCTTTAAATATATAGCCATGGATGACCTTGAGCTCCTGGCCCTCCTCTACCCTGCAATTCCTGGGTTTTAAAGTGTGTGTTACTATGCTTGGGCCATTTTAGAACATTCGGGAAATAATAATATAATTGCTCTACTAGATAAATTACTGTCTGGGCACACTCCTTTAATCCCAGCACTCAGGAGGCAGAAGACAGACAGAACTCTGAGTTCAAGGCCGAGTAGAAGTCTTTATGTTGTTTTTGTAAAGTTGTAGGTGAGTCATAGGCATGACAATGCACACTTGTACGCCCAGCACTTGGGATGCTTAAGTAGGAAGATCGTGATTTTGGAGTCAGCCTTGGTCTATATTATAAGTGTGACAGCTCAGAGGGGAAAGGCTTTCCCCACTAAAGTGTTACAGCTCTGGGATGGCTATCCATATGTGAGAGCTACCCTGGACAGGTATAGATAAGAACTAGAGAAGAGAACAAGTTGATTCATAAAAGATAATTTGGATCATTTCAGATTGTTTGTACAGCGGGAGAAGTTGCCGCCATTAAAAATGAAACATGCCGGCATTGACCATTGAACCACACTGAAGCCAAACTGTGTATAGAAACAGAGCAAGGCTTTAACCAGATCCAAGTCCGCGGAGGTGAGAGGAAAGAGATACAAAAGAGAGTTTCTGTAAGCCCCAAGTGGGAGTTGAGAGGCAAAGCAGCCCAGGAGGGCATGGAGAAGCTGTGAGACTTCCTGGATGGAGCTGAGAGTCAGGGGCCACAGGAATGAAGAGGCCCACAGAGCCCTGCGGGTAGGAGACCAGGGAACAGGAGCAAAGTGTCTTAAGAACTAGAGAGTTACCCTCACAGTGGGGCCCCAGAGGATGCAGCAGGCTCCAGGAGCCAGAGAGAGGACACTTACCCAATAGATGAGGAGAGATGGGTGGTTACAGCAAGTGGAGGGAAGAAGCAGTTGAAGAAGCAGCCCCTAGAATTCGGAACCAAATAGGGTGGCAGAAGCCAGCAGAAACTTAACAGTCCGCACACACCTCAAGAGAGTCAAGTTAGCAACTTGAGTCAGTTTGAAATGTGGAGACATGGGCATGGCAGAAAGATAACAGTAGCATCCTCTACCAGAGCTACTTGAAGAGAAAGAACTTGGAAGGGAATAGTGTTTGGAGCCTATGTGTGTCAGAAGCTGGGCAGGTGGAGAAGAGAGAAGACAGTAATAGGCCACCCGAATGTTAACTTCTTTGATTCACATAGAAGAAGCTCTGTGGCCACCAGAGCATGTAAGCAAGGTGCCTATCCTCAGGCGGTATGGTCTGATTATTTTTAATAAGTATGCAACAGGTGTTAAGGAAGGTCCCATTTGGTGACCCAGTACTCTGAAGGCATATCCCTCCTTTTTCTGTACCATGGAAAGAGATGAGGTGAATTAAATCCAGAAGCTGTAGGGTAAGCACCTGGAGGAGGGCCTATTGAAGCTTAGAAAGGGTTTGGCAATGGGCAGAAGTAGGGTGTGTATGAGGTGTCAAGAGCCATCTCATGTAAAGGGCAGGGAAGAGAGAAAGAAGGAATCCAAGACTATAAGAAGCTAGCCATCCATGCCTAGGAAGGATAGATTTTGTCCTTGGTAGTGGGACCTGTGAATGACTGAATCAAGTCTTTTTAGCAATGGTCTTAGAGTGTGAGACCCTATGTCCCAGCCAGACAGAATGCTGAACAAGGCAGAGGTGTTGTCTTGGCTAATTTGCAGGGATGGACTACAAAAGAGAAGATTGTCTATGTATTGTATAAGCTTGGATTTAGGGAGAGGCATAGAGAGTAAATCAGAGGTTAGAGCCTGGCCAAATAGATGAGGGCTGTCCCAGAACCCCTGGCGTAGGGTGGTCTAAACGATTGGATAGAAAGGTAAGTGTCGGGCTGGAGAGATGGCTCAGCGGTTAAGAGCACTGACCGCTCTTCTGTAGGTCCTGATATCAAATCCCAGCTCACAACCATGGGTAAAGAGATCGGATGCCCTCTTCTGGTGCGTCTGGGGACAGCTACAGTATACTTACATAAAATAACAGAAGCAAGTGGGGATGACCAGAGCGAGCAGAGGTGAATTAAAATTTCCAGCAAATCTTTAAAAAAAAAAAAAGGAAAGGTAAGTGTCTAGGTCAGTCCTAGCAAAGGCAAAGATATTTTGCAACTGGGAATCTAGAGGAACAGAAAAGAAGGCATCTTTGAGGTCAAAGCAATGAGAGGTCTGTAAAGAGAGGATGGAGAGGAGGGTGTCAGGTTTGGGTTCCACGGGATGGAAGGAAACCACCACCAAGTTGATACACTGAAGATCCTGAACTAAATGGCAGGTTCAGTTGGGTTTTTAACTGTGAGCATGAGGGTGTTAAAGGAGGGAGGGAGACATGGGGTGTAGAAGATTTTTTTCCCTAAACGGTCAAAGATGAGAGGCTTAAGTTCCCTGAGGCTTTGGAGAAAGAATAGGTATTGAGTCTGGGTGACATATTTGGTGGGGTTTTGTAATTGATGGGAGGGTGTAATGGTGGTTATACAGAGATTTGGGGTGTTCCGTTCCTGGGATCTACCTGAGAAGCTGGTATAGGAAATGATGTGTCAGACTGTGTGGTTTGGAGGATGAGGAGGAGATCAGCTGGTGGCCCTGGGGCCAAGAGGATGGGGAGAACAGAGGAAATAGAAGCCCCACTCTAGCTAGGAGGTCCCTTTCCAGCAAGGAGATAGTATGGGTTGGTACCACTAGGAAGGAGTGGGTAAGAGGGAATACCCTTGTCTTAGGTAGGGTTTCTATGTTGGACAGAGATACTATGATCACAGCCACACTTATAAAGGAAGACATTTCACTGGAGCTGGCTTACAGTTCAGGGGTTCAGTCCATTATCATCCCGGCAGGAAGCATGGCAGTGTGCAGCCAGACGTGGTGCTAGAGAAGGAGCTGAGAGTCTGACATCTTGATCTGCAGAGGGCAGGAAGACAGTGAGCCACCGAGTCTGGGCGTGAGCTTCCGAGGCCTCAAAGCACGCCCCTTGATGACACCCTTCACCCGGCCTTTAATAAAGCCGTCCTTCCTAGTATTGCCACTCCCTATGGGTCAACCACTCACACAAGTGAGCCTATGGGAGCATCCCTGTTCAACACACCCTAAAGATACAGTTAAGTGGTGGGGTTTGAAGAGACTGGTAAGGCTGTCCTCCTACTCCAACAATAGAGGAATAGGGAGAGACGAGTCCTTAAAACTCTGTCAGGACCAAAGGAGCGCAAACAAGGCACACATGGCTCTGACAGGTCTTGCCCTTCCGCCATTTCCCCGTCCTTGCTAAAATCCATTAGACTATATTTTCCAAGCTAGCCACCAAGGTCCATTCCCTTATTTGGCCACTTTACTCCCCTGACCCCCACCCTGAGTCTGACTACCAAGGTCCAGCTATCAAAATTTTAAAGTCCACCAATCAAAAGGATCTTTTGACTAGCCTAATTAACATACCCATTAAAATTAAACACTCCACCCCATCACAGGGTTTCCCCTTTACCTTTATAAACTGCCATTTTCCAACGGACCACATCTGTCTCCTCTCCATCAGAGGTAATCCTTTGTCCCTCTAGGGCAAATGCCCCCCCCTCCCTTGACCCCTTTCCTGTATTCCTTGTTCTGTATCTCCTATCTTTGGCCCTTTTTCCCTGCCACTTATCCCTCTGGGACAAATAAATCTCCATTGGGCTGAGAACTTGGTCTTGATGTGCCTTGTGCTGATACTGGTCCTTTTAGTTTTCTCCTATGGAAGTCTTACAGCTCTGGAGGGAAAGGCCTCCTGGCCCTCAGGAGCTAGAGAATGCTCCAGAGCCAGCCTGCACAACAAACCTCACACAAGAGATTGACTGGGAGACACAAGAGGGTGGCTGCCTCTGCTCAGGTGAGAAGCAGCAGAGGACTGAGCAGAAGGCAGGCTCTATTTGGAGATTTTTGAGAGGACAGAGCTTTCTAGGATGGCCTGGGATTAGAAAGATTTACGTGGCCTGATCTTGGGGCAAGCTCAGAGATTGCCAGGATTCTGTGGCCTAGTTTTGGGGGAAGTTCAGAGATTGGCAGGATTTCATGCTCAAGGGTAAGTAGGATTTTCATGCTCAGGAATTGGTGTGTGTGTGTTTGTTTTTGTTTTAGCCCTGGTTTCTGGGTCAAGTGAGGGTCAGAGTATTGTTTCCTTGACTGGTTTACCCTACACATATAAACAGCATCTTGCCTCAAAAAGAAACAAACAATACCTAAACTGAGTGAACTAGGTGCACTTATAATTCATTCAATTAGTTTAATTATTGAAAAAATGCACACAATGACCACAATGACATAAAATGGGTTTGATAAACTGAACAACCCAACCATGCTAGACCCGCACTAGGTAGCTCTCTGCCTTAGTTGGGGTTTACGCTGCTTTGATAAAACGTTGTAACCAAAAAGCAAGGTGGGGAGGAAAGTTAATTCAGCTTACATTTCCACATTGCTGTTCATTATTAGAGGAAGGACAGGTACTCAAGCAGGGCAGGATCCTGGAGGCAGGAGCTGATGCAGCAACCATGGAGGGGTGCTACTCACTGGCTTGCTCAGCCTGCTTTCCTATAGACCCCAGGGCTACCAACTCAGAGATGGCACTACCACAGTAATCTGCCATCCCCCACTGATCACTAACTGAGCAAATGCTCACAGCTGGATCTCCTGGAGGCACTTCCTCAACCGAGGCTCCCTCCTCTTTGATGACTCTAGCTTGTATTGACACAAAAGCAGTCAATACACTCTCTTATTATTTTTTAAAATTTTCCAGTTGTGTGTGTTTGTGTGTCTGTTTGTGCGGGCACACGGATGCATGCACAGGAATGCAGGTGCCATGGGGGTCAGAAGAGGGCATTGGATCCTTTAGATCTAATGTTACAGGTGGTTATGAGCCGTCACTATGGGTGCTGGGAACTGAATTTGGGCTCTCTGGAAGAGTATCAAGTGCCCTTAACAGCTGAGCCATCTCTCCAGCCCCAAGACATTTCTGACCAATGTTTAGCAGGGCATTTGCACAGGGGCCCGTGAACTCATCCTGTGTTGCCTGAGGAGCGATATTTGAGCTGAGGCACCGTCCGTGAGTGCTTCTGGACTGGCAAGCAGAGTAGCTTAGTGTGTGGATGACTGTTGGGATCTTGGCTCTTCTTTAACAGCATCACCTAAGTGAAGCACGTGATTTCCTCTGATGCTATAGAATGGAGAGGAAGACTAAGAGCAAGGTGCTAACAGCAGGGTAAGGCGCTGCCACTAGGGGGCGCAAGGACATCGGGAAAGAAGCTCATCTCGGCTTTGATTACAGTTTACAGCTTTGACTCTTCCCCGTGGCGGTAGTAACCACTTTCCATCGGTGGTCCTTGAGATTGAAAAGAAATAAACTTCCAGTAGGTTAGGTAAAGTGATGGGATACAGGAAGGTGAGATTCCTGGGCTACATAGCTAGTTTCTGCCTCAAAGAGCACTACCGCCATTTGACCCCAGAGATTTCAGTAGTTGGGAAGAGTAGTGGTATTTGCCATCAGTTTGTAAACACACAGCTCATCTGGGAAGACTGACCATTTTCTCCCAGAGAGGCCCGTGGATACGCTTTCTTTACCCAGAGCTAATAAAAAATAACTATGTAGAACACAGAGGCCAGCAACATGGCTCAGTGGGTTAAGGAGATTGCTGCTAAACCCGACAGATTGGCACTCTTGGTTCAAAGACAATGCCCGTCTAAAGGTAACAAGATGGAGAGCAACAGAGGAACACACTTCGGCATGCACCAGACCACAGAAGGAAAACACAGCTTCTTATTCCCCCCGTAAAAACCTACTCCTTCAGCAACATAATTCACAAGCAGCCCGCAGTTGCTGCCTTTGGTGTGTGAAGCTGACTGGATATGAAGCCCAGGGAAACAGTGGTGTCTAAACAACGGTTCTTCCCTTGGATTTTTTCCCCTCTGTCTGCTTTGACTTGTTATTCAGGCAGTTTTTGTCTGTCTGTCTGTCTGTCTGTTTATGTTTTGCTGTTGTTTGGCTCTCTCTCTCTCTCTCTCTCTCTCTCTCTTTCTCTCTCTCTCTCTCTCTCTGGAGGTAAGAACTGGTCTGAGCTATGAGTGCTGTTTGAACTCCGACTGTGAGCGAGCATCACTGGTTTAAAGGCCCCAAGGCCAGGCCGATGGTACTTTGTTAATTTAGAGAGAACCCTTGATAGAGAGAACCCAAGGCTATCTGTATACCTCCCATGCTTAGTGGATGGAGATCAGAAACAGAAGAAAATGTAAGAAGATATGTAGGTAGGTGTCCAGAATAATAAGCTGGTTTCTTTCTTATAGGGAAAATATCTCAACAACTAATGTTCTTTTGGCTTCTCTAAGGCACAGCACAATCATTATCTTGAAGAAATTTCCAGCTCTCATACAGTTTCAAAACACCTGGGACAGTGGTGTTGATGTTGTGATCTGGGGTAACATTTGTACGATACACCACAGTTTTCTTTCTCTCTCTCTCTCTTTTTTTTTTTTAAATTTGGTTTTTTCAAGACAGGGTTTCTCTGTGTAGCCCTGGCTGTCCTGGAACTCACTCTGTAGACCAGAAATGCTGGCCTCGAACTCAGAAATCCGCCTGCCTCTGCCTCCCAGAGTGCTGGGATTACAGGTGTGCGCCACCACCGCCCAGCAACTCCACAGTTTTCTATTTTAAAGCATTAAAAAACAAAAAACAAAAAGCTGTTTTTGTATCTGGGCTCAGATTCCTACCTGGCAGCCCTTCCCCCATGCTGGAATTACAGGACAAGCTGCTGTGCCTGGTTTAAACGCTTGATGGAGTTTGAGATCCTGGAAACAGGTACCAACACACTGGCGTTCAGATCCAGGGCTTCTGAGCATTGGTGTGCACGAGTGTTTTGCCTGCATGTATGTACCCGCATCACATACCTGGCACCTCTGGAGGCCAGAAGAGGGTGTCAGGTCTCTTGGAACTGGAGTTCCAGACAGCTGTGAGCTACCATGTGGGTGCTGAGAATGGAGCCCTCCTCCACAAGAGTAACAAGAGCTCCTAGCACAGATGGCCGTGAACATTTATGGGTTTCAAGCAGAAATTTAACAGCAGGTGGCAGCAGAGCATATGCAGATCTGAGCTCTTCATCTGAAAAGGAGGAGAAAAGCTCAGAGTTATCCAAACCGGCCTCTACCTGCTTCTCCGGCTGTAAAATCAAAGATCTGTGTTCCAGTCACTTTCCTCTTTCCGGGGACAACACATTCAGAACAGGGAAGGGCCTGTTTTGGCTCCCAGCTGGAGGGTCGAGTCCCTCGTGGTGGGGAGTTCAGAAGCTTTAGGCTGCTGGTCTCACTGTGTCTACAGTCAGGGGGCAGAGAGAAGATAGAGGCTTGGCAATGCCCAGCTAGCTCACTGGCTCCCCACCCCCCCCTTTGTTTTCCTCTCAAGACCACAGATCAGGGCTTTGTGTTGGTTCCTTATCCCACCCAGTGAAGCAGAGTCTGAGATGGTCTCTACTGTCCTGTCTAGTCAGTGACTGAACCAATATGGGCCCCCGCCCCCCATGCAGAGAAACCAAGCAATATCCTACCCCTTCATTAGGTATGAACACGCTTCTCTGGTTATTGTTTAAATCAAACTCCTTTACATTTCTGGCTGCACTTTGCATTTCTAAACATTTCGGTTGGGAAGAGCGGCTACCGTGGCACGTGAGTTGGGAGACAATCTTCGGGGGTTGGCTCTTACCTCCTGCTGTGAGGGTCCTGGGGACTGACCCCTAAAGACAGTGACGCAACTTAAGTGAAAAAACACAATTACAAAAACAATACGACCGTTTAGTATGAAAACGGAGTGTGGCCAAATCATATCTCGAGCTTAGTCACGGGGTGGCAGACTCAGGGGCATCCACCAACACCAAGCTCACAGATGACGGCAGGAAACTGTGAGAGCATCCCGAGGGGACTGGAAGACGGGAATAAGACTAGAGATGCTGACCCATGCCCTTTGTCCTAGCACTTGGGAGGCAGAGGCGTGGGGATCGCTGTGAGTTCAGAGCCAGACCGGGCTACTATGGTGAGGCCTGTGTCAAAAATATAAGCAAATAAGTCAGGAAAGCAAAGGAGAGGAAAATGTGAAAGTTTTCACACGATTTCACTGTTGACCCTCACACAATCCCTGTCAGGGACACAGCTCATTTGACATTTGGTAAGAACAAAGCTCAGAGAAGTGGGACCTAGAGGAATGAAACACCAAAGAGGAGATTGGGGCCAGGGAGGTGGGACAGCAGTTTGCCTGGTTTCAAACTTCAGGACCCACACAGTGGAAGAGGAGACTCAACCTGTCCATGTTACCCTCTGACCTTTACGCACGCCCCTCCATCCCCATGCACAAGTTAGACAAATATAGTACAAATCTCTCAATACTGAGATTGGAGCAGCTTTTGCTGTAGTTTGGACTGATTTCTCTCACTCTGTCACATAGCATGGGTATAACAGCAAGACTAACTGGCCATTTCAGCAGACTCACCAGAAAGCACCCTTGTAACACTGTCTCACGAAAGCCCGGTGTGGTGACCCACTGAGGAGACAGAGCTCTGTGTCCAGCCTGGTCTACACAGAGAGTTCCAAGACAGCCAGGGCTACACAGAGAAAACTTGTTTCAAAACAACAGAAGCAGTGGTAGCTGAGCCTAAGTGTGGTGGTACAGCCCATAATCCCAGCACTTGGGAAGCAGGGGCAGATCAGTTTAAGGTCATCCTCAGCTGTATATCCAGTTCAAAGCTAGCCTGGGCTACATAAGACCCTGTCTCAGAAGAGAGAGAGAGAGAGAGAGAGAGAGAGAGAGAGAGAGAGAGAGAGAGGGAGAGAGAGAGAAGAAAAAAGAAAGAAAGAAAAAGAAAGAACTATTAGAAAAATTAGGATATCTTTGAGTTGGTAAAGAGTAGCTTTAAATACATGATGGAATAAAAACCAGACTTTCAATGACTAACAATGACTTAGTTTATTCTATATTTCTACAATGGAAACCACTTGTAATGGAGCTAAGTTCCGAGGGTGCTGACCTCTCAGTCAAGGGTAGCAGGTGGTGGCAGGGAGATTGGCACAATACAGGAGCCGCGTTGCCCCGCAGTGTGTGTCTAAGGGAGGGGCGGAGCCAGCCTGTGTCATGCACAGGAGCTGCTATGTACGCAGAAGGCAGAAAACACAAAACGAAAGCTCCCTTTCCCCGGCTAATAAGATGAAAAGAATTTTCTTGTTCTGTGGGGATCTACAGAAAGAAGTGATAAAAAGAAATGTAAATATTATATGGATGGAGCAGGCTCTATTTAAGAATAAATATGTATATGCATATCCACACATTCGAGTGGTAACAATTAGTGTGGATAAGGCCATGGATGTGAAGGAGAGGAAGAAAGGCAGTAATCTCTATTAAATGTGAAGTGGTCCCTGCCTGCCCCCTTCCCCTATTTTTACCCATTCCTATCAACGTTTAAAAAAGTGTTGCCATCCACAATGACCTTGTGTCTCTGTTGTTTTAGGGGATTGCATGGGACCAGAGGTCAGGAGTGTGATGGAGGCATCAGGAGAAAAGAGCAAAAATGTAGGTGCTAATTCTGAACTGAGGCCAAGTGTGGTTGGCAAGGGCGCGTCACCTCAGGCTAGATGGTAGATCCCAGGGTGCTGTAGAAAGCTGGCACAGCGTTGATCAATCGTGGCGCTGCTTGTTGGTGGTGTTAGCACTTGAGAGGCTGAGGCAAGAGGATCAACGTGAGTTCAAAGTCACCCAAGGTTACACAGCAAGCCAAGCCCTTGTTTCCCAAAGATTCAAAGGGACTAGCAGTGAATGTCTATCCCTTCATGATTTCATAAATAAAGGGTTTCATTTTTATATTGATCCTATCACCTCCAACATATGTAAATATATGTATTTTTTTTCTTTCCATATTGTCAAGAATGTATAGGGCTGGGCAGATGGATCGGCTGTTAGGAACCCTGCTTCACAGATTTGCGGATTGGAGTTTGGATCCCACAGAACAAATCAGGCATCCCTGTAAATTCCTGTAACCCCAGTTCTGAAGGGGAGGGAGCCTGGAGGACCACAGGGGGTTGCTGGTTTCTAGCTCAACTGAAAAGGCTCAAGCCCCGGGTTCAAGGAGAGACTCCACCTCAAAAGAACTAATGGAGACCGTCTGGGGAGGGAGGTGGCACGCTCTTCTGGCCTCCACGAGCTTATATCCACCCTCGCCCAAGCACCACAAGTAAGTAAAAGAGGTGATGACCTTCACTGAAAGCATTTCAATGTCTTCTCTTCAGCACATTCGAATGCTCAGCACTGTTACGCTTGTGCTTTGGGGACAGGAAATGCAATGAGGGTTATACCTTGACAGACCTTTGCTATCTGAGATGGTTCCTGGGTAAATAACAGATAGTGGGTATTCATAGAGGGTACACTGGACCAGGGGATCAATCATGCTCCAAACAAGATGGAGCAGTACAACATAGACTGGGGCTATTCAGAAGGGTACACTGTTTAAATTTTTGTGTTAGTTTTCTGTCTCTAGGACAAATAAATCACTGGATATATGACTTCAAGGAGGAATGGTTTAGCTTGATTTATGTTTTCAGAGTGTTCAGTCCCATAGTTTCTACCATTTCTCAATGATGCCATTAAATTATGATCCCTTTGATGAGTTAATCCACCCGTGAGTCCAGAGCCCCGTGATTTGGATGATTCAGTCATCTTATGAAAGCCTGACCTCTGAACCCTGCTGCACCAGGGGCCAAGTTTTCGACACATGAGCCTTTAGGAGTCGTTCCAAATCCAAAGTCTAAGACTGATGACTTGGTTCTGGATAAATCTAACCAAGGTTGACTTTGGGTGACTGACTCTTTAGAACAGCAAACCAGAGACAATCCTGTTCCATAGGCCGACTTGGGCAGTGCTAGCCCAGGTCCTCTGAGCATAGATGCCACCTGGCCAGGCCTGGGCCAACTCTGACTGTAAAAGCCCCAAAGTGTTCTTTATGGCTGCTTTGTGTCACCAGTCAAAAGTGAGGTCTTGAAAAGAAGTCCAGCACTGGCTGGGTGACTCAGTGGGTAAAGGCATTTTCCATGAACACGTGGCAAGCTGAGTGGGAGCCCTGGATTCCCTGGTAGGATGAGAGAATCTTTGGGCCTCTGCATGCTCAATATGGTACAAGCCCCTCCCCTCATATTAAATGTAAACATTGTTTTGAAGGAAAAGAAATCCAATAGCTAATTTACCTAAGGAAAGATGCCCATCTTACCAGTAACCAGGTGTCCTGGTTGGCTTTATGTCAATCTGACACAGCTAGAGTCATCTGAAAGAAGAGAACCTCAATGGAGAAAATACCTCCATAAGATTCATCTCTGAGGGAGACTATACCCTAGAAAAAGTAAGAAAGTAATCTTTCAACAAACCCACACAAACATAATTCCACTTCTAACAGCAAAAATAACAGGAAGTAACAATCACTTTTCCTTAATATCTTTTAATATGAAAATTAATATTACCAATATATCCTAATTGATTGAAATTCAAAAACAAGAGGAATTATAAATTTGTTGGCTGTCATCCAGTGGTCTCTCTAATTTGGTAATTGGAGAAATAGGTCCAATATTGTACAATCCATATACACTTTCTGCTTGTTTGTACGTGACAGTGTCTTGCTGTGTACCACAGAATGGTCTTGAAATCATGCTCCTCCTTATCTCAGCCTCTCTATTAATAGGATTGTTTATTTGATATTTTTACTCTATACTATGGTTTTCAGAGCAGCTTACATATTTCAAAATTATTTATACAGCCAAAAGAAACGCAGGCAATTAATTTGGGAGGTTGCTTGTAATAGAATAACAAAGAGTGAGACTGAATGTTTTGCTTGATATTTATAAGTATTGCATCAATTTTGAAGAAGATGACCTTATAAGTTACTCTTTTTTCTAAGATGAATGCTTTTCAAAATCATTGCAGCCAATGAACCAGAATCTTACCCTCACCTAATGTCTGTGCCACCCTCCAAACAGAACCATTGTTCATTGAAACAGTTGATGAATGACTTCATGGATAGACCATCTTAAATAATTTCTTAAATGAATGTAACCTGTTCCCTGTGGGCTGAGAATGATGACAATCACCCAAGTCAAATATCTTTGACCATAAGAGGAAATCTGTATCCAAATTATTGTGCCTACAATTCATTCCTTGGCGCAGCAGAACTGTCAACTCTTAGCTTAGCTACTATGGAGGTAAAATTCTTTGGTGTTGTGAGGGTCATTGAAGTACAACCTTATTATAATGAACTCCATTGTCTAAAAATTTTCCTTATTTTGGGTTTCTACCACAGTAAGAGCCAATATTGTAAGCCCTACTGAGAACAAAATGAACAAAGAGACTTTATCTTTTTATGTTAATTTAATGACATGGCCATTATTTTATGATTGGTATAAAGATATATATTGTGTTGAATATGATAAAAATTAAAATTTAAAAAGTCCAGCTTTGAGCCATTGTATTAATTAGTGATTAATGGGGGAGGGCCTAGCCCATTGTGGGTGGTGCCACCCCTGGGCTGGTGGTCCTGGATCCTATAAGAAAGCAGGCTGAGCAAGTAAGCCTGCACCCCTCCATGGCCTCTGCGTCAGTTCCTGCCTCCATGTTCCTGCTTCTCGCCTGGCTTCCTTCAATGATGAACTGGGATGCGGAAGCATAAGCCACATAAACCCTTTCCCCCCTAACTGTCTTGGTCATGATGCCGGATCACAGCAGTAGTAACCCTAACAAAGACCTGAGGGAAATGAGGTTAAAGACCACTGATGAGATACTCCAGAGTCTGCAGCATTTTGACATAGCATCTTTTTTCTGGTTGTTTCTTGAAACAGGGCGCCACATGCTGGCTTTGTACTCTCCATCCCCTGTGCCTCAGCTTCTCAAGTGCTGGGCCTTGTGTCCTCGTGCCCAGCTTGGAAAATCAGTGTACATAATTAATAAGGGCCTGAACTATAACTGTATTTGCATTTCGGTCTTCCTGTGTGTGTGTTTGGCTCTGTGCCTGGGTTTCTTCCTCTGTGAGGTGTGGGGACCAGTACTTACCTCAGTGGAGACCAAATAATGTTCTAAATTTCCAATGTGTTTTCAAGTTCTTTATGCTCTTGTAGCAGGGTCTCCCTGAACCCCAAAGTTCTGTCTTATTATCTCAATTTGAGGTGATAGGTTCTTGGGAGATCACTGAGATATTACTACTAGCCTCTGTCTTTACTTATGTCAAGAATTTTGTAAATGTATTTGCTCAGAAAGGTCATCAGGTTAACATCAGCAGTAACTCTTGTCAACCATGAGATATGACAGTTGATAAAAAGATTAAGAGTAAGTCATGCCAACCATGAGACAGGACCATTGACATAAAGGTTAACTTCAATAGTAAGTCATGTCAACCATGGGACAGGACCATTGGTATAAAGGTTAACATTAACAGTAGGTCATGTTAACTGTCAGATAGGAACACTGGTATGATGTGAAGAGAACTTTTTACCCCCCCAGCACATTCTCCCTTAAACACAGAACCCCAAATAGTCACTAGGTAGATGATCAAAGAAATCCCAGGAAAGAGACATTCAGTAAAATCCTTGAGTAAAATTGTCAGGTCTACAAAACCATGGACTCTGGTTTTGCTATCTGGGAGATGAGGCAGAAGGAGTGTGAGTTTGAGGGTAGCCTGAGATACACAGCAAGACCATGTCTCAAGAAACCAAACCAAAACAAAGTCAGCAAAACCAAGATAAAGCTGCAAAAATTGCTACATCAAGAAATCTAGAGAGGCATGACAACCCAATGTCGTCTGAATAAAAAATGGCCTTGGGTATCAGTATTGGCCTATGAATGTCGTCAGAGCTACCAACACATTTATATATGAGGTTAAGGAATTAATTAGGGCTAGTAGTCACCCCAGTAGTAATACATACCTAATTGGTGTGAGGCTCTGGGTTCAAAGCCAACCTAGGTTACATAGTGAATTTGAAGCTAACCTAGGCTACATGGCGAGAGCCTATCTCAGAAAAAGTTGAGGGGGTAGTTTAGAAGTTGTGGTATGTTTATAAGTTTATATGTTCATACATCAGAAAACAGCCCAGGGGAAGAAACATGGACACCTCCTGGATGTGCTGGCATGTATAATGGAGTGGTGGAAAGTGAACCCATTAGAAAACAATTTGGCAGTTCTCTAACTATTCAGTGTCCAAGTCCATTGTTTTTGGAAGCTAGGATAATCCTGTGGTTGGCCATGGTTGACTATCCGAAGACTTAGTTGTAGGAAGGACTTCTCCAGGTGAGGTTGCTGAGGTCGGTGCTACAGTTGGTGAAGAAGCAGCTGCCACACACATTGGTTTAGAGAAGGGTTGTTAGTGTTCTGTGTCATGAATGGTGTTCAGGTTTTGTCTGAGTTCAAATTCGATACCCTGGTGATCTTAAAAATGTGTAAGTTTTAAGCTACTAAGTCTGCACTGCCTGGCAATAGAAAAACAAATGTCATCAGTCTCAGAACAGGACAACTTGAATAATGTCTGTCTGTCTGTCGACAGCCAGTGAGTTAGAAATGTAGGCAAAAGCAATTCTCAGTGTGAAAGTTTACACCTGCAGGTGAACGTACAGTTTCTGCAATATATTTGTTAATCGTTGCCATTTCGAGCTGGGTACGGTGGCCCGCCATTGTAATCCCGGTACTTGGGAGGTGGACACAAGAGGATCACAGGGATTTAGTCATCTTCAGTTACATAGGGAGCTCAGGCTCAGACAGGAAGACATGGAGCCCTGTCTCCAAGACGACGACGACAATATCAAATCTCATTTATAAAATTACACATCTGGGACTGGAAAGATGGTTCAGCAGTGGAGAGCAAGTGCTGCTCTTACAAAGGTCAGAGGTCAACCCCCATCGCTCACAGCAGGTAGCTTCCAACAGCCTATAACTCCAGTTCCATCTCTGGCCTCTGAGAGCATCCACAGTTGTGTGTACAAAGTCACACCCCAGTACACATAGTTTTTTTTTAAAAAATCAAACTAAACCAAGCTGTGCATTTAGCATATGCCCTTTCGGACAGATCTCTGTGAGTTCCAGGACAGCCAGGCCTAGAGAGAGCACAAGCAAACAAAAGCCCACCAAGACAAGTTAAAATGAATGTTTGCATGGCAAGAGCTTTGACCATTGAACGTGGAAAGGTTCAGTAAGAAATGATGAGAAAGACTTATTGGTTGGAGAGGTGGCTCTCTCTAGCTAAGAGCCCAGGCTGTTCTTGCAAGAAGACCAGAGTTCAGTTCCCAGCACCTGAAAAGCAGTTCATAACTGTCTGTAACTCCAGCTCAGACAAACTTTTTAAAAACTATAAGCCTGTGCCAGGCGGTGGTGGCACACGCCTGTAATCCCAGCACTTGGGAGGAAGAGGCAGAGATTTCTGAGTTCGAGGCCAGCCTGGTCTATAGAGTGAGTTCCAGGACAGCCAGGGATACACAGAGAAACCCTGTCTCAAAAACCAAAACCAAAACAAACAAACAAACAACAATCTATAAGCCCATATAAAGTTCTTAGCATGAGTAGAACTTGAATTTGTTTTTTGATGACAAATCAACCTTAGCTTACTATAACCTTTTTACTTTTTGCACCTTAAAAAAAAAAGAAAGAAAACCTCTTTGACTCTTTGTAATAACCCTTCACCTAAAATACAAAAACACACCACACAGTTACACAACCTTTTTTTTTCTTTCTGTATATCTTTGTTCTGTAAGCTTTTAAAAGTTATTTCTTTGGAGCTTAATTTTTACTTTTAAAAATCCATTTTTGTTTTGCTTGTGTATCTGAGTACACGTGTGCATGGTAGCTATATACATGTGTGTACAGGTACGTGGGCTTGAGTGTGTACGGGAAGGCCAGAGTAATAATGCATCAGGCATCCTACAAGACAGGCTCCTTCACTGAACCTGAGCTAGGCAGGCAGCAAACCCTGCTGATCCTCCTGTCTCTATCCTGCACTGCACTGGGGTTATGCTTTGATACTTGGTTTGCTGGGGATTTGAACTTTGCTCTTCTTGCTTTCCTGGCAATTGTTCTTGCCTACCGAGCCATCTCCCCAGTCTTTTTAAACTTTCTGTTAAAACCCAAGAGTCAAGCACATGAAATAGGCTAGGTTTGTTTACCCCAGCATTGTCACAAACCTGTGATTACAATGTTGCACTGTGGTGTTCTTTCTAAAAACTTACTGTGCTTTCTTACTCTTCTACTTAATTACATTTGCTTATTTGTTTGCTTATGTGTGTGCCACAGTGAGCCTGTGGAGGCCAGAGGACAGCTTTAGGGAGTCCTTTCTCTCCTTCCACCATTTGGGTTCCAGGGATGAAATTCAGGCTGTCAGATGCAGCGGTCATAAGCACCTTTCCCCACTGAGCTGTTTCATCGGCTCTGTGATGGTCTGATGACCTCGACATCACCAGCAATTGGAATTCTTTGGCGTTATCATAATCTTACGAGATTGGGGTCAAATGTCCTGTTTGTTGTCGATCAGAAGTGCCATTGCGTGTCTCATGACTGTATGGGATTAGAGACTCAAAGCATTTCTGTGTGTTAAAAACCAAACTTAGACATTCAGAAAGTCAGAACTTTCAGTGTCTGAGTATTGGTTACATCGTCGTCGTCATCATCATCCTTGGTTCAGTAGCATATTTTGTTAGACCCATTATGTGCTAGCACCAGACCCTAGCAGCGGTCTCC
Source organism: Apodemus agrarius (assembly GCA_964023405.1). NCBI lineage: Eukaryota > Metazoa > Chordata > Mammalia > Rodentia > Muridae > Apodemus > Apodemus agrarius. The sequence continues at coordinate 18,166,822 of OZ030024.1, forward strand.
ATAGCTCATCTGTAGGTTCAGCCTGGTCTTTCCCATCATGCTCCTGAGTTCTTCCAAAGGGCCCTCTCTACTCATCTCCCCCCTCCCCCCAGTTCTAATGTGGAACCTTTCTTCTTTCCAGTGAAGCTGAGTCTTAAAAGGGGTGTGCGCATCCCGAGTAGAGCCATGGATGGCACACTTGGCTAAAATCTTCCTTCGAAATCCCGGGGCTGTTGGACATCCTGGAATGCAGTGATAATAGAATGAGCAAACCGGGCAGGAAGAAACAGATCCCACAGCACGCACTCTTTCAAAACGGCCTTTCTTCACAACACCGGCTGCCCTCTGTGCCCTTTTAAGCTGGATCAATGTCTCAAACTTGCTACCGTGTGTGTGTGTAATCCAGGCAGCTGGCCAGAGGCAGCCAGCCCATGGGAACGCCAGTCTGTGGAGCTCCGGGTGCACCAGCACAAGCCACACTCAGTGTTTGACCGTCAAAGCCACAGCTTCCCACTAGAATTAACTTCTCAATCCAGGCACTAACGTGTTCTCATCCCCATTCAAATGCTCTCTGCACCAATATCTACATTCTGATTTCCATATATAGAATTGAGCAACTCTCCCTGTGCCTACTTTCATTTCTTTCAGCCTCCCTGATCCCTGCAAGTGACTCATGTTGTCTTCTTATTTTAAAGTCAAGTCACTGCTAAGTAGTCCAGGCTAGTCTTAAACTCACCATCCTCCTGCATAGCCTCCCAGATGCTAGGATTAGAGACATGAGCCAACACCACATGCCTGGCTCCATACTCTTTTGGGAGGGATCGTGTTTGATTTTTCTTTTCTTTTCAAGGTACTACATGGTCAGAAGTAGATTAGTCTTTTACAGAATAAACCTAATTCACGGTCAGACTCTCCAGTGTCACTGAGTGGATTAGGTGAAGAGCCCCTACATGGTAGAATCATGTAGGGTCTACCCTGCCTTTCACTGAAGCCTGACTCATCCAGCCCGACTGCTGGGACCTATGTATCGGAAGAGACGTGGAACCGTGTGGTGGAAGCCTGAGGGTGGGGAGGAACAGTCTAGAAGGCTGGCTACTCCACTCAAACAAGCAACCCACAGTTGCCTGTTCCTCTAAGAATCTCCTCCTTAGACTTCTGTGTTTTCTTTATGTTTAGGATAGCCACTGATCCCCATTCTGTAGTTGATTGTGACTATTCTAACTTATAACCCCCCCAAAAAAGAGAAAGAAAGAAAGAAAGAAAGAAAGAAAGAAAGAAAGAAAGAAAGAAAGAAAGAAGGAAGGAAGGAAGGAAGGAAGGAAGGAAGGAAGGAAGGAAGGAAAGAAAGAAAAAGAAAAAAGAAAAAGCCAGGCTTGGGATACAGTTTGGTTGTCCAGATGTTTGCCTAGGCCGCGACCCCCAGTGCCACATAAACCAGGGGCTGTGGCATGTGTTTGCCACCCCACACGTTGGGAGGTAGAAGAGCAGGCTCAGGACAGTGTCATCTTTAGCTATATAGTAAGTTTAAGGGCATCCTTGAGATCCCCGTCTCCAAGTAGTTAATTAATCAGCTAGCTAGCGAAAGGTGAGGTGTGTCTCCTAATTATGTTTCTCATCTTAAAAACTTTTAACTATGGACTTATTTTATTATGGAGGGGGGTGTGTGTGCATGTGGATTCCAGAGGAAACCCCGTGGGGGTTGGTTCTGTTCTGCCACACAGGTTCTATGGATGAGACCTAGGACATAGGTCGTCAGGCTTGGAGGCAGTTGCCGCCTTTATCTGCTGAGCTGTTTCACATGCCTAACGGTCTCATCTTTATGGATACTTTTAAGATAAAGAAATAGCCAACAACAACAACATGAACAAAAAAATGAAAGCAATGTCTCTCAATAGGGTTTCAGCTGAAAGGCCGATTTTTTTTTTCTGTTCCCACCATCTTAGTAGGTCAGCAGTGGGCAGCTGCGCCTTGGCTGTGTGGCTGCGGGCGTGCCTTGGTTGCGGTCTCCTCATCTGCTCTGTATCTCTCTCTCTCTCCTCCATTTCTTCATTTGTATAGGTGAGAGACCATTGGGGCAAGCAGTGAGCTTATTGGCAAAGATGCTGTGATATAACGAGTTCACGATCAGGCCCTTCACACACAGGGTTGGCAAGTCATTAAAACACTAATGTGTCAGCGGGAGTCTTGGGCTTGCAGGCAAAGGGATTGATTAAGGAAACCTGACCTGTTCACTTTGCTGCTCAGTTCCATTACTAAAACAAAACAAAACAAAAACACAAAAAAACAAAAAACAAAAACCTGCCATCTGTGGGCTGACAGTGACATAAGAAACACCTCTAGCCATTTTGTTTTTTTGGTTTTTTTTTTGTTTTTTTGTTTTTCAAGACAGGATTTTTGTGTAGCCCCAACTGTCCTGGAACTCACTCTGTAGACCAGGCTGGCCTCGAACTCAGAAGTCCACCTGCCTCTGCCTCCCAAGTGCTGGGATTAAAGGCATGCACCACCACCACCTGGCACACCTCTAGCCATTTTGAATGGTGTTTGTGCAACTCCGTTCTTTGATCGTTTCATATGATGTGTTTGGGTCACAATCACCCCTCCCCCAATTCCTCCCAGGTCCACCCTCCCCATCCCAATTTTGTGTCCTATTGTTAAACTGATAGAGTTCAATTTGTGCTGCCCAAGTACTTTTGTATGTGTGGCCTTTCACTGGAGTATGGTGGTCTTCCCTGGGGCTACACCATTGAAAAATCAATATCTCTCTCTCTCTCTCTCTCTCTCTCTCTCTCTCTCTCTCTCTCTCTCTCTCTCTGCCACGACCAATTGCCAATCAGTCCTTGGCTAGAGGTGAGACTTCATGCCCACCTCTCTCTGGGACAGGATCGGGTCCCGCTTGAGTCTGCACAGATCTCGTGCATGCCGTCATAACTGCCGTGCGTTCATCTGCACAGTTGTCCCTGGATCTGGAAGACGCTGTTCCCTCCTAGCCGTCCTCCCTCTCCGGCTTTTACACCCTCTCTGCCCTCTCCTCAGCAACGGTCCTTGAGTGTTGGGAAGAAGGGGTAAAATTATTTTTCTTTGTTTTTTGAAGCAGGGCCTCTGTGGGAGAGGCTGGCCCTGAACTCCTGATCTTCCAGGGACTGCCCCCCCCCCCGGGATCACAAGCATGTGCCACCACATCGTTTGGTTGTGTTCTGCTTCCTACCTATCCTTACAAGTGGCACAGGCATTGTCATAGCCCTCGCGAGGCAAACTCAGGAGGCACCCATCGCCACCGCATCCCACGCTGCAATCTTAGGTCTTGCTCAAGCTGTCTGAAGCAAGACATGCTATAAGCTAAGTGAAGCAATCTTGTTGCTTACAGATCAACAGAAAAGTGAGAACAGGAGTCCATGATTCAAAGCCAGCCAAATCCCCAGTGCTCGGGCAAGCTGCTCAGGGCAGGTGGAATCTTGCCGGCGTGCACCGCATTCGCCCCACGGCCGAGACCTTGGGAAGCAACCTACCCTTGGTTTCTACACTGTCTGTCCAAGCACCTACAGAATGGGCGGTCGCAGAGTCTCCACATCTTAGCTCAGTGGCTGTGCGACTTTATATGGAAAAAGAGATGTTACAGGTGGGATTGTGTTAAGAAGGTACCTAAGGGGTTGGAGAGATGGCTCAGTGGTTAAGAGCACTGACTGCTCTTCCAGAGGTCCTGAGTTCAAATCCCAGCAACCACATGGTGGCTCCCAACCATCTGTAATAGGTGGAGTCTGATGCTCTCTTCTGGTGTGTCTGAAGAGAGCAGTGGTGTACTCATATACACAAAATAAACCTTTAAAAAAGGTATCTAAGGTGGGCACAGTGGTATTGGGAAGGTGGGTGTTACTGTGGAAGGTGGGTGTCATTGTGGCTGCCCAAGGGAAACAGTGATCTTTCCTGTGGGTCAGATAATGCCTTAGTAATCCATTTTTCTATGATCCTCTGGTCCCTTCCCTGTCCCTTGATCGTGGGCAGAGTAGTATGTGGAGATTGCAACTCGAAATTAGTTTTCTCCTCTCTCCATGTTGTGTCCAGGGACTGACCTCATAGGCTCAGGCTTGTCCGAAAGCCCCTTTCCCCACTGAGCCATCTTGCCAACCCTCTACGGTTCTCTCTATGGTACAATCAAGCATTTTTGGAACTCAACAAGTTGATCTAAGTAAAAAAAAAATTTAAGTCACTATATGGTACAGAACTATACATGGGAATACACAATCCTATGCAATTAAAGACAAACCCTGACACCGTTCTCAATGAGGAAACAAAGGGCCTTCATGGGGATAATTCAAATTAGCCACTTTGTTAGGCTATACCTGTTTAGATGGATTGAAAAACAACTTTAATTACCTGTGTGTGTTTGTGTATGTGTCTGTGTGTCTATGTGTGTATCTCTGTCTGTGTGTGTGTCTGTGTGTGTGTCTCTGTGTGTATGTTTGTGTATGTGTCTGTGTGTCTATGTGTGTATCTCTGTCTGTGTGTGTGTCTCTGTGTGTGTATGTTTATGTATGTGTCTGTGTGTCTATGTGTGTATCTGTGTGTGTGTCTGTGTGTGCTCATGCCAGGGCTCATAAATGGAGACCAGAGGCAGCCTACAGGAGTCAGTTCCTGCCCAACCTAGTCTCAAGGCAGAAAACAAATCAGGCGAGGAAGACAGGGAAAGGCCAGGGAAGAGTGGGGAATACGGTTAAAGCTTATTCCACATTTACATGAAAACCCTCTTAGGAAAGTATGCGCAACAACCGTACACCTCTAAAAAAGTACACTTTAAAAAAGAAAGATTTGGGGCTGGAGAGATGGCTCAGTGGTTAAGAGCATTGACTGCGCTGGGCGATGGTGGCTCACGGCTTTAACCCCAGCACTTGGGAGACAAAGGCAGGCAGATTTCTGAGTTTGAGGCCAGCCTGGTCTACAGAGTGAGTTCCAGGACAGCCAGGACCACACAGAGAAACCCTATCTCGGGGGGGAAAAAAAACCAAAAACCAACCAACCAAACAACAACAAAAAAAGAGCACTCTGCTCTTCCAGAAGTCCTGAGTTCAATTCCAAGCAACCATATGGTGGCTCACAACCATCTGTAATGAGATCTGATGTTCTCTTCTGGTGTGTCTGAAGATACCTACAATGTACTCACAGACATAAAAACAAACAAACAAACAAACAAACAAACAAAAAACCCAAACATTTGGCCAGTGTGACGGTTCAGAGGTAAAGGTGCTTGGCTACCAAGCCTGACACCCTGGGTGGAAGAGAAAGATCCCATGGCCGTGGTGGTGCCTGTCCATAATCTCAGTACTCGGGACCTGAAGGCGACTTAAGTCTGGGACATCATCTGTCTTTTGGAGCTCCCTTCCAACCCCCCCTAGGGATCTCTTTTTCACAGCCACTTCAAGCATGGTGACCTGTGGCCTCCAGGGCTCCAGCCATCCCACCTGCAGGGCGATGCACTTGTAGGAACCTGCCCTGTGGTGGGAACTTCGATGGAAGCCAAGGATTTAAGTAGCTTCATCTTTTACGAAATCAGGAGAGGTTCCAGGTTGGACCATGTTGTCAACAAGAAGCATTTTCTAAAATGAAGCCTTGTAGACTCAGCACTGTCACACGCAACTACAGTAGCAGATATTCCGAGCACAGGAGAGGAGCCCTTGTGGGGCTCCAGATTCCTGGTGGGTGGTTCAAGAACCCTAAGTGATCTCCAGTCTTTTTTTTTTTTTTTTTTTTTTTTTTTTTTGACCAGGAATAGTGGCACCTGCTTTTAATTCCAGCACTTGAGAGGCAGAGGCAAGTGGATCTCTGTTGAGTTCCAGGCCATGGATATTTGGGTCTCTGTCTCAAAGGGAGAGATCAAGATAGACAGACCGCAGACAGACATTGAGGTTGAGATTGAGGTCTGATGACTGCAGGCCAGTCTTAGGGTTAGGGAGGAACTTTCTCCTGTATAACTCGACTCTTTCCACCTTCCTTTCCGTGTGTGCCCCCCCCCCAGACAGGGTTTCTCTGTGTAGCCTTGGCTGTCCTGGAAATCGCTCTGTAGACCAGGCTGGCCTCGAACTCAGAAATCTGCCTGCTTCTGCCTCCCAGAGTGCTGAGATTACAGGCATGTACCACCAGTACCACCACCACCCCGCTTCCTTTCTGTTCTTATTCATAGATTGTATATACATGCTTTACACACACACACACACACACACACACACACACACACACACATACACACACACACACACATACACACACACACACACACACACACACACACACACACACACACACACACACACACACGAGAGACAGAGAGGGAGACAGATAGACAGAGACAGACAGAAAGACAGAGCCAGAGCCAGGGAGAGCGGAGAACCCCCGTTGTGCCCTTGGATTAGATTCTGAACTTCCTGTAACAGTTTACAAGCCTCTGTGTAAGCGTTAGGTCCCGCCCATGGCTCCGCGTCATCTCGGGTTGCATCACCATCCTTTTCCTCTTTCAAACACAGCTCCCTCCATTGATGGCTTCACGTCTGTGAGGTAAACACTTTCTAAGGTGTCCTTTGTAATCCCTCTGTCATCTCGACTGTACATTTTAGTTGTTTTAGAGATTGTCAGGAGACATACAAGCGACGTCTTAGGAGATTGAGGTCTGATGACTGCAGGCCAGGCTCGGGGCTGGGGAGGAACTTTCTCCCACATCAGCGGGCTCTTCCCACCTTCCTTTCTGCTCTTATTCATAGATTGTACCTGCATGCTTTCCTGGCGCATTCGAGTTCACTCTCTATTATCCAGCTGTCTTTTAAATCATGAGACATAAAAGAGAGTTACAAAACAATCATTACGCCTGTCTTGTAAGCTAACCAGTATGCTTGCTTTTTATAAATGCTCTCTATCTCTTCATGAAGAGAAGTTACATGAAATTACAATTTAGAGTATTTTCATCCCAGGTCAAAGTGCTGTCTGTCTGTTTGTCTGTCTGTGGTTCGCATCGCCGTCAGCTCACTTGTTATGGTGCTCGAATTTTCTGTTCTTTTTTTTTTTTAAGATTTATTTATTATTATATGTCAAGTGCACTGGAGCTGTTTATAGGCATCGGATCCCATTACAGATGGTTGTGAGCCACCATGCGGTTGCTGGGATTTGAACTCAGGACCTCTGGAAGAGCAGTCAGTGCTCTTAACCACTGAGGCATCTCACCAGCCTGAGTTTTCTGTGTTTTAAGAACATTGCATTTCTTTTGTTTGTTTGTTTGTTTGTTCGTTTTGTTTTGTTTTGAGACAGAGTTTCTCTGTGTAGCCCTGGCTGTCCTGGAACTCACTCTGTAGATCAGGCTGGCGAGCCTGCCTCTACCTCCCAAGTGCTGGGATTACAGGCGTGCGCCACCACCGCCCGGCAAACATCAAACATCCCTCCTTTCCCTCCCCCCTCAATTTTTTATTCTGAAACAGAGACCTGCTTTGCATCCCGGGCTGAAATGATACTTGCCACATAACCTAGACTGGCCTTGAACTTAAGATCTTTCTTCCTCAGCCCCCTGCCTAGCCTAGCCTAATTTCCTTTTCCAGTGCTTATTATTAGTATGTAGTAACTATACTGAATGATGAATTTTATTGCAACATTTTCCTAAAAGCATATTAACACTCTTAAGGCATTCACTGCTGAGCCTTCTGACCTAAATTCCATCCCTTAAATCCATGTGCTGTAAGGAGGGAGTCAACTCCTGAAACTTGGCCTCTACGTGTGTGTGTGTGTGTGTGTGTGTGTGTGTGTGTGTGTGGTGTGTGTGTGTGTGTGTGTGTGTGTTCACAAGCACACACAGGAATCTCTACACACACATACTCTTTTTTTAAAAAAGAACTATTTATTTTATGTATGTGAGTACACTGTCACTGTTCTCAGACACTGTTCTCAGAAGAGGACATCGGATCCCATCACACACCACGAAGGTGCTGGGAATTGAACTCAGGACCTCTTCCCAGCTCCCCAAAGCATACGTTGATCATATCCTCACTACTATCACCTTCCTCTCCTCCAAGCCCCCCCCCACCTCTAGTGGTCATTATCCTATCTTTGTGGCCTTTATCCACCTTTGTGGTCTCTGACACCGCCCCCCCCCCTTCCCTTGACAGTTTCACCTATGAGAGAAAACACTAGACACTTTCCTCTCTAAGGCTGGCTGCTTTTATCAGTGTATCTTTAGCTTCATCCATTTTCCTATAAATGGCATGATTTTTTTGTTCTTTATGACTGAATAATACTCCTTTGTGCACGCGTGCGCAAATACACACACACATACACACACACACACACACACACACACACACCAATATTTCTTTCTGTATCCATTGTACAAGTCTCTATGCTGGTTTCCTAACTTAGTGACTGTGAGTAGTGGAAAGTTTTAACAGATTTGGAATTCTTGGTTGACCATATTTTTCATTTTGCTCTTTGAATTTGCTGTTACACTGTCTTTCTTGCCTCGTGGCCTCTGGTAGGAAATCAGCTGTTTGTCTTACCAAGATGTCCTTGGAAGTGACTGTTCTTTACTTTTGAGATCACCACTGTCGTTCAACAGCTTGATTATCTATCTTGCTGTGGGTGACCTTCTGTTTATTCCGCTTGTGATTTTTGTTCTCTCTCTCTCTCTCTCTCTCTCTCTCTCTCTCTCTCTCTCTCTCCCTCTCTCTCTTCCTTGTTTCTTTTTTTTTTTTCCTTTTCTTTCTTTGTTTTTTGAGACAGGGTTTCTCTGTGTAGCCCTGGCTGTCCTGGAACTCACTCTGTAGACCAGGCTGGCCTCGAACTCAGAAATCCTCCTGCCTCTGCCTCCCAAGTGCTGGGATTAAAGGCGTGAGCCGCCACGCCCGGCTTCCTTTGTTTCTTTTTTCTCTTAAAGCAGAGTGAACTGAGAGGAGAATGTGTGCACACATACATGTGTGTATATGTGTGTACATGCACTAGTGTGTGCATGTGCATTTATGTGTGCGTGTGTGGTGTATCTGTGTGTGTGCATGCATGTGTGTATGTGTATGTCTATGTGCATGAACACGTGTGTGTGCGCGTGTGCGTGTGTGCGCGTGTGCGTGTGTGTGTGTGTGTGTGTGTGTGGTATAGGTGTGTGTACATATCTCTGTGTGTAGCTGTGTGCATGTGCATGTCCCCACACACATTTACACACCACACATATGGGTGTCATAGTGCGTGACTGTCGGCCAGAGGATAGCCTGCAGGAATTAGTTCTCTCCTCCTCTGTGCCATGTCACCGGAGACGAGTGTCTGAGCCAGCTCTCCCACACTCAAACCCTAGGGGCTAGCTTGCCCTCTTCCCCGCCACCAGGGTCACCTCTACTGTACTGCCCAGGCAAGGTGCAGGGCCTGCTGCAGCTGGCTAGGGGTGGGGTCAGCTCTCCTGTTCTCTGCATTTGCTCTAAGGCCAGCTCTCCCATGATGCCCAGGCAAGGCATGAGGCCAGTTCTGTGCATTACTCAGACATCAATATGTCCCCAGGCAGCACAGAGCAGACCAAGGATGTCCTTGGTGGTCCTGGCCTTTGGTGGTAACAGGTCCCTGTTGTTGCAAGGTCATGGACCCAGATGTGACCCCCCCCCCAGTGGCAGCACAAACCAGGACCCCACCATGGTTCCAGGTGGCATCACCAGCTACTCAGATCAGACTGTTCCTCACTGCCCTGAGTCTCCAGATCTGCCTCTCTTCGTGGTGCCCACACCCCATCCTTCTGCCTCTTTTTACCTTCCATTTCTCCACCGCTTGTTTGCTCCTCTTAGCAGTGCCCCGGAGGGCTCTGAGTGTCTAGGTCTTCTCAGAAGTGGTCTCAGGAGTGCTACGCCTCATCCATGCATTATCACCGCCTCGAGGGATCACCTCAAGTATGGTCTGCGCCCCCAAGCCTGCACAGCACCGGCCTGGTGGTCATCTCAGTCTCCCACACTTTAAGGGAGTGTTAGGCAGCTCTGATCATTCAGACGTTCACAGGTCAGGACACTGAGCAGACTTAGCCTCTCTCCTCTCCGCCACCTACTGACGGGAACATGACACAGCAGCCACACCTGCGACGCCTCTGGGAGCAGACCCAGCTCATAATTTTTAAGCAGAAGTTTGATGGTGTGCCTAATGAATGTTTGGTAAATTCTTGACCATTGAGATTGGACATTTTAAAGGAATATAACACTTAGAAGATCCTGCCCATCTTCCCACCAGATTTTGTTGCTGCCACTGTTGGCTTAGTGACACTTATGGGTTAATCCTATTAACATCTGCATTTTTTTTTTTTTTTATTGTATTGGTCTGGTTTGTGGAGTGGCCAACTCTCGATTAAATGGCTTCAATGAATAACTCTGTCAGAGGGCCCCATGCACATACTCAGGTATGCCTTCAGAAACCAGCATGGTGGTTGAGAATTTGGCTTTACCCTCATTTTTTTTCCTTGTTTGGAGCCTTGAGGCATAAACCCACACACATGCACGCACATAAAAATAAAAATTAGGGGAAAATCATGATGGTAGTTTTTGTTACCAACATTTGGTGACTTCTATTGAGTAAATGTTTCCTATATTATGTCAACTGGTTAACTTCTAGAATTCTAACATAAAAGTTGATTCTAATGGTTTTTGTTTGTTTTTGTTTGTTTTGTTTTGTTTTGTTTGAAACAGAGACTCACTATATAGCTCTGGCTGTCCTGGAACTTACTATGTAGACCAAGCTGGCCTCAAACTCATATAGATCCACCTGCCTCTGCCTCCAAAGTGGTGGGATTAAAGGCATGTGCCACTAGACCCAGCTGATTTTTTAAAATTGTCTTTTCATTGAGTAATAGAGGGGAGAGATTTTTTTGGAGTCCTTATGGATTTCTGGGACCCACCCCAGTAGTTTTTGAGACAGCATCTCAAAGAACTGGATTTTTATGTGTCATGGGTAATTCTTGCTCAGATCTGGAGAACTGTAAAATATTTTTTTCCATCCCATTCTAAAATCAACTTTCCTGGGCAGTGAAACCAGTGGGGTTTCTGTGAAACCTGGGCTTTTATGGATGAGCAAGAAAGTACTATAGCAGTCCTTCCTGCTTCAACCACCCCTCCCCTGAAATAAAAAGCACCCTTAGTCTGAAGACGCCACCTCCAGACTGTGTAGAAATTGAGGTGCTTAATTTCTTAAATACATTTCTGAATGGTACCGACTGCCTATAGTTAGTCACACACGCTACTGGAGAAGATTAAAGGTGGGGGTAATGTGCTGTGGCAGATTCTAGCCTCTGGGAGATCTATTTAAGTCACACAGCAAACCATGGAGAGAAGCCATAACAGCTATTTCTTGTTCTGATTGATCTCTGCCTGAAAATTAACAACCTGTATAACCAGAAATCACGAGTAACAGTCGGCAGTTACGTCAGTGATGGCCTTTTACTTCTGAAGAGCGAGGGATGGATGGATGGAGGGATGGATTGATGGATAGATGATGGAGGGATGGAGGGAGGGATGGGGGATAGATGGATGGATTGATGGATAGATGGATGGATGGAGGGAGGGATGGATGGAGGGATGGATGGATGGATAGATGGAGGGATGGGTAGATGGAGGGATGGGGGATGGATGGAGGGATAGAGGGATAGATGGATGGATTGATGGATAGATGGATGGATTGATGGATGGAGGGATGGATTGATGGATAGATGGATAGATGGATGGATGGATGGAGGGAGGGAGGGATGGATGGATGGATGGATGGATGGGTGGATGAATGTGTAGATGGATGGATGGGTGGATGGAGGGATGGGTGGATGGAGGGATGGATGGATGGATGGATGAAGGGAGGGAGGGATGGATGGATGGGTGGATGGATGGATGGGTGGATGGGTGGATGGAGGGATGGGTGGATGGAGGGATGGATGGATGGAGGGATGGGTGGATGGATAGATGGATGGATGAATGGGTGGATGGAGGGATGGATGGATGGAGGGAGGGAGGGATGGATGGGTGGATGGAGGGATGGATTGATGGAGGGATGGATGGATGGATGGATGGATGGATGGAGGGATGGATGGATGGGTGGAAGGGTGGATGGATGGATGGAGGGGTGGATGGATGGATGGAAGGGTGAATGGATGGATGGAGGGATGGATGGTCACTCACATCCAATGTTTAATATTCAAAGCAGCTCTTCTTGGAGGTGGTGGGCTGAGCCAAGGTGAAGCTGAATTTCCCCTTCCCGGCCGCTGCTGTAAGAAACTCATTGATGTGGACCTCGAAGGCAGGCTGTGAACTTTCTGTGAGAAGCACAGGCAGGGTGCAACTGACATGGAGTAAGGGGGACGTTCGTGTTCCAGACCAAGGAGAGCTGGGAAAAGAGAGAACACAATATATTCAGCAGTGCATTGTGGGTGTCTGCTTGAGTGTTCTCAACTTGCTTCTCGTTTTGTTGGTTTTTTTTAAAGATTTATTTATTTATTTATTTATTTATTTATTTATTTTATGTATGTGAGTACACTGTAGCTGTCTTCAGACACACCAGAAGAGGGTATAGGACCCAATCACAGATAGCCATGAGCCATCATGTGGTTGCTGGGAATTGAACTCAGGACCTCTGGAAGAGCAGTCAGTGCTCTTAACCACTGAGCCATCTCTCCAGCCCCCCCCCTTTAAGCAGTACAGAAGGATATTCCTGGACAGACAAATATTATAGTGTCTTGGCAGCTGGTGCTCTGAAGAGCTAGCAGCACCTACGAGCTTTTTAATTACTCTAAAGATGCTCCCCACCCAGAGAGCCTTGTGGGCAGGTAGATCGGAACGCACCCAGAAGGCTGTCAGTCACCCCTACAATGAGAAAGTTTGTGGTGGAGAGATGGGTGGGAGAGAAAAACAACTGAAAAGACTTTTGTGCTATGAAGAGAGGCCGAACTGGAAACTCGAGGGTGGTGAGGAACAGTCTGATGGGAGTAGCCCGTGCTGCCACCTGAGGCCACGATGATGTCCAGGTTCACGCTACCGCCAAGGGCCATGTCTAAGCCTATGACCCTGCAACAGTGGGTGTCTGTGTCATGTCTATGGCCCACATTACCACTAATGGTCATGTGAATGTCCCTGGTCTAGGCTGCTGCCTGGGGCCACATTGATATCTAAGGGTTGCCCAGAGTTGGCCACACCCCTTCGCCAGGCAGCAGAGTAGAGCTGGTCCTGGTGGCATAGGTGGAGGAGGGCGGCCCCACCCCTTCCCCTTGCTGGGGTGGTGTGGGAGAGATGGCCCTGAGGGCATGAGATGGCAGCATTGGCCCCGCTCCTTGCCAGCTGCAACTCTGGAGAGTGTGGGCCACACCTCCCCTGGATGCATGGGCATAGGTGAGCCAGCCCTGACGCCATGAGGGAAAGTTGGCCCTGCTCCTCGGCCAAGGCAGCATGGGGGAGTTGACCCTGGTAGCGTGGATGCAGGAGAGCTGGCCTCACCCACACTACCAGGGTTGCCAGGTTTGGGCAATGTGTACTTTAACCCACTGACTAAACTATCTTACTGTATCTGCAGTAGCTACATCTCTATTGCTGTGATAAAACACCATGACCAACAGCAACTTCTGGAAGAGTTTTCTTAGGCTTACAGTTTCAGAGGGAGAGACTCTGTTGTGGCAGGTGAGGTATGGCAGTGGGTAGCCAGAATAGGAAGTTGAGAGGTCCCACCTCCAACCACAAACAGGAACCAGAAAAGTTGACCTGTAAGTGGGTGCATGGTTGTAAACTCTCAAGCCCCCCGCCCAGTGACATACTTCTAGTAAGACCGCATCTCCTAAGCCTCTCCAAGCAGTGTACCAACTGAGGACCAATTGTTTGAATGCACAAGCCTGTCAGGGACACCTCATCTAAACCATCAGAGTGCTCAGAGATCACTGATGCTCTCAGACCTCACGAGAGACGCGTCTGTGTGTGGTGGACAGCAGTTAAGGCAGAAACTTACAACTGGTCATAGTCTAGGGATTAAGTGTTTGTGGAATGGGGCCACACCCATAAATGGGGCATCTGTATCATACCCATTCCCCGAAAGATGCAGAGAGCATTGTAGAAGAGGGACCATACGTATTATTAAGACCATGAGGCTGGGGAGGTTTCTGGATATAGTAGGATGGATGCTCTCAGAATGGCTGGAGTTGTCTGCATAGGATCAAGCCAGCCAACATTCTAGCAGAGCCTAGGACAGGGATGGTGAGCCCAACACCTAGCTGAGGATCCATTGACCGTTGATGATGACTGTTAGGGAAAGAAGAGTCCGTTTTCTTTAGGTGCGTGGTCCCTGGTGGGTAAACCAGTGGGTGATCCCACAGCCATGCATATATGAACAGCACAAACTGAACTCAGCACCTTATAATTTTTTCTTCTGTATGCCAAGTTGTGAAGCAGTTAGGGTGGATCTGGGAGATGTTAGGGAAAGGAGTAGGGGCAAATATGACTGAAAGGCATTGTATGTGTGTGTGTATATGAACTTCTCCAATAGCAAATAATAAAAAAGGTTTTAGCTTTTTAAAAAAAGAACCTGCTTTGCAACTTGTGGGGGGGGGGGCGGGTGGATGGGGCCGTAGGAGGCTCTTTGTGGGAGCAGCTCCATCTAAGGCTCCCTGGATTGGCCCGTTTGCTTAGTAGTTGTGTGACTGTTGGCAGGTTTCCTAAGAGTTCTAATTCTTGGTTGCCTCATGGGGACAGTAAGCATAATGATAGCGCTACATTCACGGGGCTGTTAGGAGCAGTGAACGCAGCAATCAAACAAAGCCCCAGCATGTCACCCCATGTGATGTAAGCACGAAACATCCAATACAGGCTGGCTATTACAGCAGTGTGGGGAGAAAGCGTTGAGTCTAGAGGCTGCTTGCTGTACAAGGCTATCCTCTGGGCCACACAACCCCTAAGCTTCCGGCATTCGTTCAGTCGTGCCCCCCTGCGAATCTCATTCCAGTTAGGTTTGCTGACGGTTGACACCCCTTCATAGAAAGAGGAGTAGAAAGCGTCCTGGGACCCTGGATGAACCCGAAGGCATAGCCTCCATACCTGTTGTATCCAGTTCTGCCTTAATTGCATGTGGTCTGAGGGCAGGGCTAGAGCAGCGGTTCTCAAACTGTGGGTGTCGACCCTTTGCCTAAGACCATCTGCATGTCAGATGCATTCATAACGGTGGCAAAATCACAGTTGTGAAGTAGCAACGAAAATAATTTTATGGTTGGGGGTCACCACAACACGAGGAACTGTATGGAAGGCTGAGGCTCACTGGACCAGTATACATATATAGGCAGAGAAGGGATAGTGGAGTAGGCTCCTGTCTGTGTGTCTATGGGAAAGTCTCTGTTGGCTAAAGACTCTGTCGTGTTCTATTCTGGGCAGAGCACCCACACTCTTGTATGTAACCCCTCACCTCTTCTCTGTAACTGAGCCCAGTAAACTCGCTGGTGCTCCGGGGTAAACTCTGGTGGCGCTGTGCCTTGTTTTGCTCTTGGGAGTCACTTTAGCAACAGTTGGCATAACTGGAATAATTCACTCAATTATTGATGAGTCTGGGGAATTGACTCCAAGTTGTGTGGGGTTGCAGGGGACATCTTGACACAGTGGTTTGTCCCTATAGGCCTTACGTGGATAATGCCAAGACCTGTGCAGTGAGTAGTGAGACTTGTAGCTAAGATGAGGTCACTTGATGGGGGGGGTGGTGTGTCTATGGGTAAATTCCAGTCTTCTGGGTGGTATGGAGTGGCACGCCTGTTTGATGGGTGGGGTCTGCTCTGGAAGTGTGGAGATGCTTTGAGAACAGCTGATGGTTTAAAGCAGACATCACAAGCCTTGGGACTATCAATCAGGTCGTGGACAGGGGTATCTATCAGTAAGCAGCTGCAAAGGCAGCCTGGCCACTGTGGTGGCTAAGAAAGGATCTGGGGGTAAGAAAGGATCTATTTGAAGCTGGGAGGGAGGTTGCTGGTATAAGGAAAGAATGAGATAGATAGATAGATAGCTTTGGTATTGGTCTCTGACTTAGTGGGTAAATTCTAGAAAAGAAAAGGAGATATGGAGATATTGGCATGTCTGTTTTTATGGCTAGGAGTCAAAAGAAGAAAGTCAAGGTTAGATTGCCAACATAGAGAGAGCCCCTCTTGGGTCCCCAAAACCTGGACCTCATGGAAGGAGTCAGATAGCAATATAGGACTGACACAGATGTTACAGAAGATCCTTAGTTCAATCTTTAATGCAAAGAAAGGGGGAAGCCGGGTGGTGGTGGCGCACGCCTGTATTCCCAGCACTTGGGAGGCAGAGGCAGGCGGATTTCTGAGTTCGAGGCCAGCCTGGTCTACAAAGTGAGTTCCAGGACAGCCAGGGCTACACAGAGAAACCCTGTCTTGAAAAAAACAAAAAAAAAAAAAAAAAAAAAGAAAGAAAGAAAGAAAGAAAGAAAGAAAGGGGGAAATCTGTGGTCCAGGATGTTGCCGGGGAAGTCTTAACAGGGCCCACGCTCGAGACTATGTTATCCCCCGTATGTTTAGCACCAGAGCCATTGGAACCAGAGAAGACTTTCAAACAAGCCATGAAGGAGTTTCAACACGGGTTTGTGACACCGAGAGACACGGAGGCAGACAGGCCAGCCCGAGTATTGCCAAAGCAGAGAAACTGAGCAAGATGACAAGGACCGATCCTTGAGACAAAGACTTCACCATCTAAGACGATCTTTACTGATCTAAAGAATCTGTCCCCGATGGATTGTCTCACAGTAGGGAAATGTGGTTAACTCCAGCCAACGTCCCCCATGAATATCGTGGACTGTTTTCCAGTCCAATATAGAACAATAAAAGAGCAGGCCCTATGAAGGGAATCTGGGATGCAGGAAGTAGTATTGGATGCCCAGCTCACAGGCCCGGACAGGCTTGTGTTTTAGGAGACCTAAGAAAGAAACTGACTCAGTAAAGACAAGGCTGGTATGGGGCATTGATGGCAGTGCTCAGCCCCAAGGTAGGGAGGGATCTATAGCAGGAGAGGTTTTGGCTGCCCTAAATGATTTGGGTCCCTAAACCAGGAAAGATGCTAAAGCCAATAGGAGCAAGTGAGAGGTGTGAGCCAGGCAAGAGCACACATGTGGTTGGACCTGCGCCTGCCTAGAGCCGCTAGGGACAAAGTGGATGGGCAAACAAGCACTGTTTTACAGAGCGCGCCTACGGAGGACCCTCAGCGGCCAGACTAACAATCCACCACAGGAATAAGGGGAAGGGGCAAGCAGGAGGTACAGGTCGTTCCCACTGCATTCATGCTACAGGGGAAGATCTCTCAGGATGAGAGTCTCCTTAGCTAATCACCTGAAGGAGTCGCCAAGGCTGTCTACAGGTGAGGGCCATACAGGGTGATCAGAGACCCCCACATTGAATCGAGAAGTTTCTGCTCACTGCAATGTGCGGAATACTGGTCCCTAGTGAGTGTTGGGATGGGATGTACATGTTGAGTCATGGTAATACCCCAAAGCGGCAGGGCCCACGAGTGGCGGTGTACGGTTGTGGGGATAAAACTATCCAGGGCAAGTGGACTAAAATCCTGGAGGTGGATAATTATCCCCCTCTCCCAGGAGTATGATGTGTGTATCTCTCCTGTGTGAAAGAAAGTTCTGGGAGTGAAGACCTTCCTGGGATATACCCTGCAAGCTGCTGTTGGGGAGGCCCAGCTGAGGCTGTAGACAGTGAAGGCAGCCGTAGAGAGTAGTGGAGGGGAGTGTGGTAACTTCTATGTTACCACACAAACCACCCACTCCATGAATGGTGGCAGATGTCTAACAGTTAGCGTTGCTTGGGGCTCAGGATGATTAACAGAAACCTTCCGGAAGCTAGAAAGTGCGGAGATTGTCCGCTCAGCCGGAAGAGCCCTTTCGACAGCCCTGTGTAGCCAGTGAGGGAGCCAGATGGTTTCTGGAGAATGATTATAGATTTCAGGGAGTTAAATAAGGCGATGCCTCCCAATGCAGCTGTGTCCAAAACATTGTTATTTTGTACAACCGGTGCAAGTGGTTGGTGAGCGTGCCTCCACACAGCAGTGGACCTTGGTGATGTGCTTTTTAGTATCTGCTTAGCCACCGAATCCCAGGATCAGTATTCATTCACATGGAATTAATGACAATAGGCCTTCAGAGTGCTTCCCCAAGGCTCACCGTCATGGGGTGGTGGCTCAGGACCCGCCTGGTTATCCTGCTTCTCATGACAAGGTTCCCCTCTCTAGATGATTGAAGGCTCACTTCTGAGTGCTTTACAGATTTGAAGACCGTTTTGAGGGACAGACAAGTGCATTGAACATAGGTAATCAAACCCCATAAATGGCCTGACCCAGGAGTAAATTTGTGGGGAATGTTATAATCAGGTAGAACGCACAAGTGCCAGACAAGGAGATGTGTTAATCTGCTCAGGTAAGGACATCACATCGGGTACAGCAACTGCAATTGAAGTCACTACTTGATTGCGTTTTGGTAGTCAATCAGCTGTCATTCTCCAGGATCCACCCATTGTCTGCACTGGGAAGACAGGAGAGTTAAAGGGAGAGAGACAGGATGGGACCCACCACCCCTGCATCTTTCAGGTCCTTGATGGTGGCACTAATTTCTGCAGTTTCTCCAGGGATGCGATACTGTCTGTGGCTCACTATTTTCCTTGGCAGAGGCCATTCTAAAGGCTGTGCTAAATGTATAACGTGTTTCCAAGGGTATTTGGGATAGTTCTATCATGTTTAGGCATACTTGGGACCTGGTTGTTATTTTCATTGAGAAATTAATCCTGAACATAAGGAGATAAGAATGGGTGTCAGGTTGACAAAGGGTGGACTTGAGACGGATAGTTTTGGATGTCAACTCGACTACATCGGGAATTAACTAGAACCCAAATAAATGGACGTAACCCTGAGGGATTATTGGTTAATTTGAAGTGAAAAAAAATCCTCTCCTCTTTCTCTTCCTCTTCCTCTTCCTCCTCCTGCTCCTCTTCTTCCTCCTCCTCCTTCTGGAACTCTGTAGATCAGGCTGGCTCTGAACTCACAGAGATCCTCCTACCTCTGCCTCCATCACCTAAAATCTGCTTCTAATCTGGATCTTTGAGATGGGAGACATACCTTTAATCCAGATCTTCGGTGGTGGGAAGCCCTACCTCTAATCGGGATCTCACCTTCTGCTGGAAGCCTAGGCCATGGAGGAAGGAAGCTTCTGCTCTCTGCCTGCTCGCTCTCCCCTCGCTGCATTTTTTTTTTTTTACTTTCTTAAATGTGGCTGCCAGGAAAGGTAAGAGCCCCCGCCGGGCATATGGTTTGTGTCTGCAGTATTCCCCCCGGAACGTCGTAAATGAGTTTTCGTGCAGACATTCCTCTTGGGTGTGGTGCTGGGGTAGACGCCGGATCCTATGATATGTCTCATGATTTGAGGAGGTTTGGGTTGCTCTCTCAAAGTCACCATGTCACTTTACAGGCTCGCCAGCACTGCGTCCTGTGTTGCTTAATCCTATAAATCGGGGGAAATGAAGAGAAGCAGACACACGCATGCATGCACACCCACACACACACACACACACACACACACACACACACACAGAGAGAGAGAGAGAGAGAGAGAGAGAGAGAGAGAGAGAGAGAGAGAGAGAGAGAGAGAGAGAGAGAAGCTGGAGTTAGGTGTTATGCACTGTCTGATGGAGGTCACCTACTACTACACAACCCTGAAACTTAGCACCTTTATTATGTAAGCAGCACAGGTAGAGAAGTTAGCTTGCCTCTGTGGGAGGTCTCTATCAGGGAGCAGTTTCAGGCTGCAGCCTTCCTGGATTCCTCCGACCCTCCTGGAGTCCAGGCTGCATTGCCACTACTTACACGCTTAGGTCGATCATGTATGTGTAAGCATCCATACTTGGACCAGATGTAGGCCTTGCTATGCCTTTCAGATCTGGAACTAGAATTACTCTCAGTTGTGAGTTACTCGGTACAAGTGCTACCATGTTTCCTACCATGTTCGATGGGCTAAAGGTCTGAATGTAAGCCAGCCCCAGTTAAATGCTTTCTTGTATCATAGTGGCTGTGGTCATGGTGTCTCTTTACCGCAACAGAACACTAAGACGTCATGCTTAGTGGTAAGCATGCTTACCCACTGAGCCATCTCTCCAGCCCTTCTCTCTTTCCTCCTCATCCTTTTAATTAGTATATATTCAATGTACAAAATAATGGATTCACTGTGGGATTTGCATGCATGTATATGGTGGGCTCTGCTCGATTTCCCATTATCTTTCTGTTCCTCCACTGTTAGTTTTCTTCCTCTTCCTAAATAGTCTCCTTCATCTTCTATGTCGTGTGTGTGTGTGTGTGTGTGTGTGTATATCTTTTTTTTTATAAGTCTTGATTCCACACGTGGGGGACCTCTTCCTTGCACAGGTGCTCACAAGTTGTGCAGCCGTCCGCTCTGAAATCCTCACCAGAGCCGTGATGGCATCCTGCCTTTGACTCGCCAGCACTGTAAGCTGAACAATCGTCTTTTCTTCATAAATTAGCCCACCACCTCAGATGTTTTGCAGTAGGGTCTCCTCAGACGGCACCTGCTGTCTTGTGGCAGCACCCTGCCTTGGCCTCCCTTGGGTGCACCTCTGTCTTTGTAAACCCCCTCCTCACAGGAGTAAAGGGACTTCCGGCTACTGAGTCATCACGATCAGCACAGGGTCATGCCACAGGCCCTTGGATCATGGCTGCAGTGTCACCTTCTGGTCCTCTACCCATCCATGTCTCTAGATCCATTCTGGACTCTAATCAAGAACTATTTCCTTCAACAGTTTTTCCCATTAATGTATTTGTCTATGGGTTTTAATTATTAATTTATTATGAATAAATACTACATTTATTTATTTGTTCATTCACTTTACATCCAAATCACACCCCCCTCTCCTCCCAAATCCCCCCTCACACAGATCCTTCCTCCTCCCCTTCCCCTCTGAGAAGTGGGGAAAGGCCCCTGCTGAGTTCCAGCCCACCCCGCCACATCAAGTCATTGCAGAACTTGGCACGTCCACTCTCCCACTGAGGCCAGACAAGGCTGCCCAGTTATGGGAACAGGATCCGCAGGCAGGCAGCAGAGTCAGAGACAGCCCCCAGTTGTTGGGGGACCGCATGAAGAACAAGATGCACATCTGCTGCATATGTGTGTGGGGGTGGGCATAGGTCCAGCCCATGTAAGCTCTTTGGTTGGTGGTTTGTCTCTGGGAGTCCTCAGGGGTCCAGGTCTAGCAGTTTCTTTAAGTATTCTGTTACAGAATTTTGCTTAACCTAAGTTTCTAGATCATCCTGTAGAGTCCTTTCACACACACACACACACACACACACACACACACACACGATTATATATATATATGTATGTACATATAATATACATGTAAATGATCAGATATATACATATACACATACACATATATGTGACACAAGGCTTTACACGATCTTGTTGAACTTCTGATTCTCCTGCACCAAAGTCCTGAGAGTCAATATCATACATGCCTGCATCATTACCCAGAGTCCTGTTCTTGGTTAACGCCCTCCTGTGTCATTTTGAATAACCACATTTTAACACATTTGACTTACATAGCTGATCCTGGATCAATAGGGTATAAAGTGAGTCCCAGCAGGAAGGAGTGCACAACATCTGAAAATTTCACCCTGAACACAGCTCACCTGTGGACTCTTCTCCTCTTTGCTTTTTAAGGATTTAGTTTTTTTTTAAGTATATGTATATACAGTGCATGTTGGTATGTGCACCACATGCATGCAAGTACCTGTGGAGGCCAGAAGAAGATGTTGAATGCTCTGAAGTTAGAGTTACATGTAGTTGTGAGCAACCTGATGTCGGTGCTGGGAACCAAACCTGGGTCCTCGTGTTGTCCTGACTGACCTGGAACCCAAATGGTAGGTCAGGTGTACTCTCCCTTTTAAAGCCCCACAAGTTGTGCAGCCGTCTGCCCTGAAATCCTCAGTAAATACATTTTACCTCAGTAAAATAAACCAGCTAAACCCTGAGCAACTGGCTGAGCTAGGATGGTGCTGGGAGTGTACAGTTCCTTGGATCTAGGCTCTCCCTGGAGATGAGATTCTCTATCCAGGCTGCACCCACCATCGCCATTTGGGTCTTCTGTAGCTAATGCCTCCCCAGAAAGTCTGTGTGAGTCAGGCAGTCACAGGCAGAAGGGTCAGGGCAGGGGGCAGCTCTAGAGAGCTTGTCATGGGATAGTGTTCTCCTGGCCAGTGGTTCTTTAGAAGTCAAACATCAAAAAGCAACGTCGAGCCTTGGACTGTAGCTCAGTATTACAATGCAAGGCCCTGGTTCAATTCCTAGCACTGGGGGGCTTGTGGGGGGTGGGGGGGACCTGCCCAAGGCTACCGTTAGTTCTTGCCTGAATCGTTGTAACCATCTGTCCCTCACCCATTTCCCTTTTCCTGTTTTTCCCCCTCCTCTTTTCTCTGCAGCCGAGTGATGCTGTTAAGAGACCGTAAGTTGCCACCCTCTTGGGACACACAGAAGGAATTGCAGTGACAATTCACTATAACCACAGCAGGACTATTAGCCCCTGAAAACCAGAACATGTGATCCCTTCAGTTAAAACCGAATGAGAGTGTTCCTTGCTCCAAACCGTTTCGCACACAGAGAAACCAGTGTCCTGTAGGAAGTGGGCTGATCTTCTAACGTCGGTTTCCAAATGTCTCTCCTGTTCCATTTCCGTTCTCTGCATCTCAAGGCTCCGTGGTGCTTTGGTGATGTGCTGCTTGCTGGAAACATGGCAAAGAGCCTTGGAATGCTTCTATGCTGATTCCTCTAACAGCTCCTCTCCAAGAATCCGACTGGTCCATTCTCTCTCTCTTCACAGTCTCGGCGAAGCCCTGAATACTTCCCTGTCAGCTTGGGGGAAGTTCACCTTTATTGATCACCACCCATTTGTCTCTTAGATTCAGAAGAATATCTAAGACTATCCCATTGGATTTAAATTTGCCATCATTTTTCTTTTTTCTTTTCTTTTTTTTTTTTTTTTGTTGTTGTTTTGTTTTTTGTTTTTTTGTTTTTCAAGACAGGGTTTCTCTGTGTAGCTCGGGCTGTCCTGGAACTCACTCGTAGACCAGGCTGGCCTCGAACTCAGAAATCTGCCTGCCTCTGCCTCCCAAGTGCTGGGATTACAGGCGTGTGCCACCACCGCCCGGCTGAAAGCCATCATTTTTCTTTTTTCTTTTTCTTTTTCTTTTTCTTTTTCTTTTTCTTTTTCTTTTTCTTTTTCTTTTTCTTTTTCTTTTCCTTTTCCTTTTTCTCTCTCTCTCTCTCTCTTTCTTTCTTTCTTTCTTTCTTTCTTTCTTTCTTTCTTTCTTTTTTTGGATTTGGTTTTTTTGAGACAGGGTTTCTCTGTATAGCCCTGGCTGTCCTGGAACTCACTCTGTAGGACCAGGCTGGCCTCGAATTCAGAAATCCACCTGCCTCTGCCTCCCAAGTGCTGGGATTACAGGCATGCACCACCACCACCCGGCTGCCATCATTTTTCTTAGCGATTTGTTTTTATTTATTTATCTGTGTATGTGATGACACACATGGAGGTCAGAGGTTCTAGTCTAAGTCATGGGGTGCTGTGTGTGTAGTGTCTGCAAATGGCATGATTGATCCCAATGACACCTAAGCCTACTTCCTACTGATGGATCATGCCTCCGTCCAGTGTTGTGGAAGCCAGCTCCTTTAAAACGTTTTGGATTACATTTAGTCTAAGTGTCTGTTTGTCTGTGGGGGGGAGGGGAGGGGGAGGGAGAGGGAGAGACTCCCTGGAGATCTAGGATAGACAAATTTGTGACCATCACTTTCAGTGAGAAACGCTGTCTCAAAATTTAAGTCAGAAGAGCTGGCTGTGTTGGTAAAGTGCTTGTCACGAAAGTATAAGGACTTGAACGTGGATACTCAAGCAAGTGAAACCTATACAGACAGGTGGTGACCTACAGGTTCAGTGGAAAACCTTGTCTCAAAAAATGTAATAATAGGACTGGAGACATGGCTCAGTGGTTAGGACCACTGACTGCTCTTCCAGAGGTCCTGAGTTCAATTCCCAGCAACCACATGGTGGCTCACAACCATCTGTAATGGCCTTCTTCTGGTGTGTGTCTGAAGACAGCTACGGTGTACTCATATACATAAAATAAATAAGTACATAAATCTTTTAAAAATTTTAATAATAGAGAGCAGTAGAGGAACACACCCCAAATCAACCCCCATTTATTACATGTTCACAGTTACCTCCACACACACGTAACATGCATATGTAAATTATAACATCTAATAATAATAATATGGAGACTGACTGAAGAAGACACCTATCTTAGTTAGAATTTCTGTTTCTGTGAAGAGACATTATAACCACAGTAACTCCTCTAAAGGAAAACATTTAATTGGGACTAACTTATAGTTCGGAGGTTTAGTTCATTATTGGCATGGGGTGGGGGGACTGCAAACACAGGCAGACTTGATGCTGGAGAGGTTGCTGAGAATTCTACACCTGGATTTGCAAGCAGTGGGAAGAGAGTGCAGGTGGGCCTGGCTTGGGCTTCTGAAACCCCAAATGGCCCCATCTTCACCCCCAGTGATACACTTCCCCAACAATACCACACTTACCCCAACAAGGCTACACCTTCTATTAGTGCCACTACCTGTGTGCCTCTGGGGCCGTTTTCACTCAAACACCACAACACCTAATGTTGACCTCTGGCCTCCACAAGCATACCCATACATCCGCACATGAACACACAAAACAGAATCCACAAGCATAGTTATTTCATTTCCTTGTGGCTCTGGTAGCTCTGGCATTTGGAGTGGAGGGGTCTGGGTTTGGCTTTAGTGAACTCTTGCTCCTCCCTGTTTTGTGGGCTCTCCATAGAGAGGGAGGAGGATCCCAGACTCATTCTAGAAGGACTCTCACTGAGGGACCATGCTGTGCTTGGCTACTGCAGACCCTCCTCTGGGAGCATGACTCCACCACCTGGTGGTGAGTCAGCTCAATGTGAGTCCCCAGGAAAGCAGGACGTGGCTCTCAGCACCACAGCCTCTCTGCCTGAATTCACTTGACTGTCTGAACCCTAATCCTAGAATGGGGTTGATTTTTCTTGCCTCTCCTCCTGGCAGAACTCTGAGTTTACATATTCTCCCGGGTACCTTCCTGTAGGCTGCCCAAGG
Source organism: Apodemus agrarius (assembly GCA_964023405.1). Classification (NCBI taxonomy): domain Eukaryota; kingdom Metazoa; phylum Chordata; class Mammalia; order Rodentia; family Muridae; genus Apodemus; species Apodemus agrarius. The sequence continues at coordinate 18,192,004 of OZ030024.1, forward strand.
CTTGACACAGACAACTCAATACTATCTCAGACTGCCTTCTTGAATCCTGCCATCCTGTTGGATTTAAATTTGCCATCCTTTTTCTTAGCGATTTGTTTTTATTATTTATCTGTGTATGGGATGACACACGTGGAGGGCAGAGGACAACTTCTAGGGAGTCACTTCTCTTGTTCCACCTTGTCTTTGAGGCAGAGTCTCTCTTATCTCTGGTACTGCCCTGCGTATGCAAGCTTCTGGATGATTTCCTGTCCCCACCTCCCATCTCAGAGTAGGAGTTGGGGGCTGGGATTACAGTGAATTTTTCACTCTTGTCTTAGCCTCCAAAGTAGGCGCGGATACAGTCCTGTGCCACCAGGCATAGCTTTATATGTGTCCTTCAGGTCTCAATTTGAAAAAATTTAGGTCTTGAATTTGAAGAGTAAGAAATGATATAACCCAAGTTGAAGGGCATCTATCTGTCCCTCTGCTTGCTTTAGAACAATAGTCAACATTCTTAGGAAAAGTCCATAAAGATGACACACATCTCTAATCCCAGCACTTGAGAGACATGAGGACCGGGAGTTTAAGGCCACCCCTGGGCATTGGGCCCAGTCTCAAAATACCACACACAAAACCAAAAATCAATAGGCAAGGTATCACACTAAAAATTTCACACACCATTTAATTTTTAAACCGTATTATCAGCTCTGCTAGCACCACTTTTTCACAGATGAGGAAACCCCAGATTACACGAAAACTGTCTCATGATGTTGTACAGTTTTACAGAACAGAGAGAGTCAGAGAACAAGGCAATTTTACACTATAGTGGTGGTTCTATCTGAGAGGCGACTGTAGCAAGGTGGGAAGCTTTTCTATAGGCCCAAGATGTTATCCAATGGGGTTATAGATCCATGACACCCATTGTATCTCACATTTGCAGGTAGATTTCGGGGATTAAACTTGGAGTCTCAGGGTTTCCATGGCAAACACTTTACCTGCTGAGTCACCTTTTCTTTCTGTGACTCCCATTTTCTTTCTGTGACTTACTCAATTATTATATTCATTCATTCATTCATTCATTCATTCAGTTTACATCCAGATAGCAGCCCCCCCCAGCTTCACCCTTACAACCCCTTCTCCCTTCTTCTTCCTCCCCTTCTCCTCAGAGAAAGGTGAGGGGCCCTTTGGGTACCAACCCACCCTGGCACATCAAGTCAAAGCAAGACGAAGCACATCTCTCCCACTGAAGCCAGTTAAGGCAGCCCAGCTAGGGGAAAGGGATCCAAAGGCAGGCAAGAGCTTCAGAGACAGCTGTGCATCTGCTGCATAGGTATAGGGGACCTAGGCCATGCTGTGCTTGCCCTTTGATTGGTGAATCAGTCTCTGTGAGCCACCATGGGCCCAGGTTAGTTGACTCTGTAGGTCTTCCTGTGTTCCTGACCCCTCCACCTCCCTCACTCCTTCCCCCATTCTTCCACAAGCCTCCCTGAGCTCTGTCTAATGTCTGGCTGTGGACTGTCTCTGCATCTGTTTCAGTCAGCTGCTGGGTGAAGCCTCTCAGAGGACAATCGTGCTAGGCTCCTGTCCGTAACCATAGCAGAGTGTCATTAATAGTGTCAGGTTGGCTCTCTGCCAAGGGGGTGGGTCTTAAGTTAGGCCAGTCATTGGCTGGTCATCCCTTTAATCTGTTTCCATCTTTATCCCTGCCCACCTTGCAGGTTGGACAACTTTTGGGTTTTGTGGGTGGGATGGTATCGTTCTCTTTTCATTGGAAGGTGTAACTCACTTTTTAAAGACCAACCAGGGGGCTGGAGAGATGGCTCAGCGGTTAAGAGCACTGACTGCTCTTCTGAAAGTCCTGAGTTCAAATCCCAGCAACCACAGGGTGGCTCACAACTATCAATAATGAGATCTGATGCCCTCTTCTGGTGTGTGAGTGACAGTGCACTCATATAAATAAAATAAATTTAAGAAAAAGAAAAAAGGAAAGAAAACCAAACCTGATGTCATTGTGGCTCAGACCTATAATCCTAGTTATTCTGGAAACTGAGCTTGGAGGACCTCAAATTCAAGGCCAGCCTGGGCAGTAGAGTGAGACATGTATTAAAACACATGGTGGAGAGGAAAAAGAAGAGGAGAGAAGTGGAAAACTCAGTCAGGCAGTGGTGACACACGCCTTTAATCCCAGCACTGGGGAGGCAGAGGCAAGTGGATTTCTGAATTCGAGGCCAGCCTGGTCTACAGAGTGAGTTCCAGGGCAGCCAGGGCTACACAGAGAAACCCTGTCTCGAAGAACCAAAACCAAAAAAACAAAAACAAAACAGAAATGGAAAACGCAGTCACCGTTGCCACATGTCTAAGGTAGCTATAACAATAAATATAACAAAGAAGATACTACGTTATACGATTGCTAATGAATTCTCACTGGGCTTTGGCTAACTAGCCAAAGCTCAAACCTTTGGCAAAAAAAAGTGAGAGATCAGCATCAAACAAAGGCTTTCTCGTTGGGCATAATCACTAAGACTAGGGGTGAGGGTGCAATACAAAGTGAAGAACTTTCTTACTACATGCCGTGCAGGACCACTGCTGCCAGAGCTCTCCACCCTTGGAAAGCACTGAGGGAGGCAAGGCTCTGGGCACCTCAGGACTAAACAGCCTGAGGGGTGGGGGTGCACAAGTCCCGAATTGGGCGCTACGAGTCATTCTAGGATTTTCTGTTCCTTCCACATTTTATTTTTGTCTTTTTGAAGACAGAGTGACTCTGTGGCTCTGGCTGGGTCTGGAACTCACGTAGACCAGGCTGGCCTTTGACTTACAACAATCCTCCTTTTCTCTGCCTCCTGAGGACAAGGATTACAGGTATGTGTAATTATTCCCTGAATGTCTCTACCACTGATGGGCATTCTGGAAGGCTTGCTTTCCCCCTGGTAGATCGGTAGATCTGCAGAGGTCCATCTCGGGGCTATGTCTGGGAAGCCATACTTCCCATGACATGACTTGCACATGGGGTGATTTTTCTGGGTAGTAAGACATGAGTGTGCAAGCAAGTAGGAGAAGCCAGACTGTGGGCAGATGGCTCATGACTTCGCTTGTGGCCGACATACTCCCTCAGCAAGTTCATGCTCTCGGGTTGGTGCCAGGACTCGTTGCTCCATGCAGTATTTGCCCAGAGTGTTTCCAGAGGAGGAGAGGGAGAGACAGACAGATGACAGACAGACAGAGATCTGAGTAAGGATCCAAAGGAGGTGAGAGTGAACTGTGGTTGGTGTGTGCATGCATCTGAGAGCTATGGAGCTCTCAGAACAGAATTGCATTAAATCTGAGAATCAAATAAGGAAGAACTGACCTCTTAGAACACCACTAAGCATTCTAGTTTGTTTGTTTGTTTGTTTGTTTGTTTGTTTATTGTTTTTTTCAAGGCAGGGTTTCTCTGTGTAGCCCTGGCTGTCCCAGAACTCACTCTGTAGACCAGGCTGGCCTCGAACTCAGAAATCCACCTGCCTCTGCCTCCCAAGTGCTGGGATTAAAGGCGTGCGCCACCACTGCCCGGCGCATTCGAGTTTATTATTTTCTTAAGCAGGGTCTTGAGTAGCCCAGGCTAGCCTCAGACTCATTACGTAGTCAAGGATGACCTTAAATAGAGTATGTGTCAATACTTAGAATTCTTTCTAAATTTCTCACCGGTGTCTTGTTGTTATTAATATATAATCACTGACTGAACTTTGCCAGACATATTCCTATTTCATAGTTATTTTTTCTCTTTTTTTTTTTGCATGGTGGTTGGTGTGTGTGTGTTCACATAGGTGGGTGCTCACTATGAAGCCAGAAGATGCTATCTGACATCTTCCTTCATCACTGTACACTGTGCAGTGATGTACACTACCCTGTACACTGAGGCAGGGTCTCTCATCACCAATTTAGCTGGTTTAGATACTCGGCTTACTTTGGGGGCTCCTGTTTCTGTCTCCTGAGAGCTAGGATTAGAGGCAGCCACCACACCCGCCTGGCATAGATTTAGGTGTGTAGTGGGGGAATCTTCCCTCCAGTCCTCTTACTTGTATACCCTGTAAGCTATCCACCAAGCCATCCTCCCAATTCCTCTAGTCCACAGTTTATAATGCTCTATTAAATGGGTTTTTAAAATATTCAACTTCTGATCATTTGTGTCTTGTAGATGGAGCTATAATTGATCTTTCTTTCTTTCTTTCTTTCTTTCTTTCTTTCTTTCTTTCTTTCTTTTTGCTTGTTTTTTCGAGACAGGGTTTCTCTGTGTAGTCCTGGCTGTCCCGGAACTCACTCTGTAGACCAGGCTGGCCTCGAACTCAGAAATCCACCTGCCTCTGCCTCTGCCTCCCAAGTGCTGGGATTACAGGTGTGTGCCACCACGCCTGGCTGCTATAATTGATTTTTGTAAACTGATCTTGAATTCATGTCCTTGCTAACCTCATTTACTCTAGCTTGTGTGTGTGTGTGTGTGTGTGTGTGTGTGTGTGTGTGTATTTTTACTGGATTTTCTACAGAGACCATTGTATCCCCTCCCAATAAAGACAACTCAACTCCTTTCCTCTGAGCCTGAAGAAATGACTTTTCTTTTGTTGACCTTTATACTGGCCAAACCTTTATTACAGGGCCAGGCACAACACCCAACACTTGTAATCCCTGTCTGTGGGAGTGGAAGCAGAAAGATCAGGAGTTCAAGGTCATCCTCAGGCACACAAACAGGAGTCCAGCCTGAGGACATGTGAGATCCAGACCCAAAAAATAGAACAAAAGCCAGGTGTGGAGACTGGTGCCTTTAATTCCAGCACTGCACTCTGGAGGCAGAGGCAAGTGGATCTTTGTGAGTTTGAGGTCATCCCTTCTATATAGTGAGTTCCAGGACAGCCCAGGGCTATAGAGACCTTGACCTTCAAAGAAAATATTAGTACCATGCTAAACAAACATGGAAAGACTGGGACTGGAGAGATGGCTCAGTGGTTAAGAGCACCGACTGCTCCCCCAGAGGTCCTGAGTTCAATTCCCAGCAAGCACATAGTGGCTCACAACCATCTGTAATGGGATTTGATGCCCTCTTCTGGTGTGTCTGAAGACAGCCACAGTATACTCATATAAAATAAATAAACCTTAAAAAAAAAAACATGGTAAGACTGGACTCATCACAGTCTTTCTGATGTGCGTCAGAAAGTGTTTTTGTTTTCACCATGAAATCTTGATGCTTGTTGTGGGATTTTTGTAGACCATCTTTATCAGGCTGAGGATATGCTTTCTGCCCCCACTGGAATGAAAGGGCCCAAAGGATGATGGAAATGGGTTTTGGTTGCTTACAGCAAATGCTCTTTTTTTTCCCCATTCGGCTGATGATTACACGGGTTTGATTTTTATTTTTTATTTTTTGTTTTTGTTTTTGTTTTGTTTTTGTTTTTTTTTGAGACAGGGTTTCTCTGTGTAACCCTGGCTGTCCTGGAACTCACTCTGTAGACCAGGCTGGCCCTTGAACTCAGAAATCCACCTGCTTCTGCCTTCTAATGTTAAACCAAACTTCCCTACCTGAAATAGACCTCATTTATTCCTGACGTACCGTTTATTATATTGTTCTATAGTATTGCTGTATTGCTAAAGCTTGGTTAAGAGATTGGTGGGAGGCTGGGGAGATGACTCAGTGTCAAAAGCATTACCTGAGTTCAGTTCTCCAGAACCCACGTAAATCCAGATGTGGTGGCCTGCATCTGTAGTCACAGCACGCACATAGCAACATAGATGTCAAACACAGGAGCCCTCTGCTAGCTTGTGAGTCGACTAGCCTGGTTTATTCAACAGTGAACAAGACTCTGCCTTGAACCAAGCACAGGGCAAGGACTGACACCTGAAGTTGCCCTCTGACCTCAGAGGATGTGTGTGTGTGTGTGTGTGTGTGTGTGTGTGTGTGTACCCACACCCAGTCACTTATTATACACAGATACACAAACACAAAATTTTCCAGTGATGTCAGTGAACAGCACTAGTCTGTAGTTTTATTTTATTTTTTCTAATGGCTTAATTTGGTACGAGAGTTAGAATAAGGTTGATCTCCATGTTGGTTACTTTTCTGTTACTTTGATAAAATGGCATGATCAAAAAAAAGCTTGTGGAAGGGAGTATTTAATTTGCTTCATAGTTCCAGAGGGATGATAATTCATCGTGGCAGAGAAGCAAGGTGGCAGGCGGAGGGCGGCGGGCTGCGGGCGGCGGGCAGCGGGCAAAGAAACAGGAGCAGGAAGCTGAGAGATCCTATCTCTAAATATGAACTGGAAGCCGGAGAGATCTACTCACAAAGTCCACTTCCAGTGGCCTGCTTTCTCCAGCAAGGCTACACCTCCCAAACCTCCCCAGACAGTGCTGCCAGCCGGGGGTGATAAGTTCAAACACAGGAACCTATGGTAGACATTTCTCATTCAAGTGACCACACCCTCTAAGCACGAGGTGGAAAGTATTATTTCTTACGCAGTTTCTGAAAGAATTGTGTAGAATCATTCTTCTTTTTCTTTTTCTTTTTTTCTCTTTCTCTTCCTTCCTTCCTTTTCTTCTTCTTCTTCTTCTTCTTCTTCTTCTTCTTCTTCTTCTTCTTCTTCTTCTTCTCCTCCTCCTCCTCCTCCTCCTCCTCCTCCTCCTCCTCCTCCTTCTTCATCTTCTAAAAGAAATGTATTTATTTTTATTTACGTGTGTGAGTGTTTTGCCTGCATGTAAGTTCATGCATCATTCATCCTTGGTACCCTCTGAGATCCCAGGAGGGCATCAGATCCCCCGAGCTCTGGAGTTACAGATGGTCATGAGCCACCATGCTCATGTTGGGAATTGAAGGTGGGTCCTCTGCAAGAGCAGCTAGCGCTCTTACTGCTTAGCCATCTCTACAGCAGAACTTGTTATTTTTTTTAAGTATTTGCTAGTATTACCATTAAAGCCAGTGCTCCACAGAATTAACCAGTGAAGCCCCATGAGTCTGAAATTTCCTTTGAAAGTTTAAAAGTATGGGTGGATTTTTACTAACAAGCCTGAGGCTAGTCCATTCATCTATTTCCACTTTAATGGACTTTTAATAACTTGTATATTTGAAAACGATTAGCTTATTTAATCTAATTAGCAAATTTGTTGGACAAAATTACTCATAATTTACATATATTAACTTTCTGAGGGGGAGAGTGAAATGGGCTGGTCTTTTTTTGTTTTTGTTTTTGTTTTAAGATTTATTTATTTAGTTTATACATATGAGTATACTGTAGCTATCTTTAGACACACCAGAAGAAGGCACCAGATCCCTTTACAAATGGTTGTGAGCCACCATGTGGTTGCTGGGAATTGAACTCAGGACCTCTGAAAGAGCAGTCAATGCTCTTAACCACTGAGCTGTCTCTCTAGTCGGAAATAGCTGGTCTTAAACTTGTGCCCCTCCTGCCTCTATCATCTGAGTGCCAGATCTTCATGTGGACCTGCCATCATTCCTGGCCCGAATCTTATTTTCTAAGACCATTCATTATCCAGTAAAAGGAACAAGAGAGCTACTGAGGACTGGCTGATTCTATACCCGGAGGAACATGTCAAAGACATACAACGGCTCCCAGTGATCAGAAGTTTGAGCAACAAAATTAAGAATTGTATTATAACCCGAAGTATAAAATGAATGTTGACTGCACAAGTCTAAGGAGAATATGTAAATCCCAAACATGGAATAATATCCCGTGGTTTATGTAGATATTCTGCCATCACGGAGACAGGGGTTTTTATACGGTACTCATGGGAATGTAAACCAGTATAGTTACTTAGAAACTAATTTACATTATCCTGTAAATGTAACACTTGTGTATCCCAGGACACAGTGATTTACATCTCTAGGTATGTAAGCTATAGAGATTCTTACCCATGTATCCAGGAATGCTTATAATAGAAGAAAGAGACAGAGTTAAGTATGGTGGCACACTCCTTTAATCTCAGCACTCAGGAAGCAGAGGTGAGCAGTTGTCTGTGAGTTCCGGGATAGCCTGGGCCAGGTCATCCAAGGCTACCCCCTGATACCCTGTAATGAGAGGTGTTTGGGGAGAGAATGTGCTTCCTATACAAAGTCCAGGGGAAATAGATGAGCTCATACAGTGGAATAAGAGAGGATGATTGGCAGACCTCAGTAATGCTCCGCCCCACGGATAACACTTAGACACTACCAACTCAAATACACAAAGCTACGCAATGACAAGTGACTATCACGTGCTTTCCACAGAACCAACTTAATTCAAGTAATACACGATGTGGACACACAGAGACTGTTAACATAAAAGATGAGGAGGCTGTGGAGACGCACAGAAGGTAGCTCGCATGTCTCGCCAGCATAGAGGCATGAGTTTGACTGTCTAGAACATGCACAAAGCTGGACACAGCAACAAAGGCTGGTTCCGTAAGCCCAGCATCACTATGATGAAATGAGAGGCAGAGTGAGGCTGGAGAGAGCTCAGCAGTTAAGAGTGCTTGCTGCTAGCTGGGCGGTGGTGGCGCACGCCTGTAATCCCAGCACCTGGGAGGCAGAGGCAGGTGGATTTTCTGAGTTCGAGGCCAGCCTGGTCTACAGAGTGAGCTCCAGGACAGCCAGGGCTACACAGAGAAACCCTGTCTCGAAAAACCAAAACCAAAAAAAAAAAAAAAAAAAGTGCTTGCTGCTCTTCCGGAGGACCTGAATTTGATTCCTAGCACCCCACTAGGTGTCCAGAGACCCAATGCCCTTTTCTGGCCTTTCTGCCCCCCCCATACACATACTTACATGAATGCATGCCCACACACAAATAAAATAAATCTAAAATAGAAAAAAAAAAGGTAAAGATAAACTAGGAGTGTAGCTTATTGGTAGAATGTTTGCTTAGCATGAATACAAACCCCAGCACAGGAAAAAAACATTCAGGGTCAGGGGCTATTTATTGACTGATAACCAGGAGGCGAATGTGGACAGTTTGGAGTACAAAAGTAAGTTCAGGTTCAAGTGCCTGTCTTAACTAGTTACACTGTTTTCAAATTTACATTTATTCTTTAGTTGTGTAAAAATATTTTAAAATACCAAATAATTAAAAATAACAAGGCCAGGCATGGTGGTGCATGCCTTTCATCCCAGCACTTGGGAAGCAGAGGCAGGTTGATCTCTTTGAGTTCAAGGCCAGCCTGATCTCGATAGCGATTCCAGACCAGCCAGAGATACATGATGAGACTCCCATCTCAAAACAAGCAAGCAAGCTGTTAGTATGCCATACACACTTGCTTCCCACTACAATATCCCGGAGATTATGACATCCATTAGCCATGCGTCTGCCTGATTCTGATGGCTACATGGTATTTGGAATCATTCCTCCTTCACAATGGCTGCATCCACTCTATAAACAATGTTGTAATTACTGCTATTAATTTTACATCTTGAAATAGCTGTATCTGCATGATCACAGTTCTAGACATGGAATTACTAGAGCAAAAATGTGTGTATCACAATTCTGAATGGACAATTAGTCTGTTCGGCTTCAGACAAGGCAGGAGTGAGGAACAGGAACAGTAATGGAGTCTTCCTACATATGATATCTTCCAACACTCTTAGGAGCCTGTGCCTGTCTGCTTTTACCATGCCACGTATTTGGAGCACAGTAGATGTGAAAATGGGGTGAGGTTGTCCATTCAGGTCTTGTTTGCCAGGCCCGATGGCTGGCTACCTGTTCCTTAGCAGACCTAAAGTCACAGTAGAACTTTTACCTATCCCTGGAGGGTGAGACCAGCTAGCCAGACTTCTCGTGCTTCTATTGTAGTGGCCCTGAGGCTTGAGACAGGCTTACCACACAGTGCTAGCAAGCCCTGTCTGGACAACAAGCACATGCAACCTGGAAAAACTTTTCAGGGGGTGGAGGGTGGGCAGGTCAAAAGTCAGCTAGCTGGAGCAGCCTCAGACCTGGGAGTGTGATTACAAATCAGGATCTGTTGCCGAGCAGTTAAAGCTGTGTGTGGCTTTTCTTAACCAGGTTCTGATGACATACTCAGTCTGCAGGCTTTGCCTCCAAGACCCCTACTTTTCCTTGTAGAAAGGAGGCATGATTCCCTGTTCTCTCTCCAGGATTCCCTCCCATGAGTCATGATGTAAGACAGAGTGAGGTGCCAAAATTTAAGAGCCTATGGAAAAAAATTCAAGATAACTTCAAATCTCAAGACAAATGCTTTAAATTTTTTTTTAAAAATTATGTGTGTTCCTGGATGTCGTGGTGCACACCTTTGATCCTAGTACATAGGATGAAGAGGCAGGCAAATCTATATGAATTTAAGGCTGGCCTGGTCTGTAAAGTGAGCTATATAGATACAGTGAGATACAGTCTCTTAAAAAAAAAAAAAAGCGGAAAAGGAAAAAGAGAAAGAAAGAAAGAAAGGAAGGAAGGAAGGAAGGAAGGAATAAAGAGAAAGAGAAGGAAAGAAGGAAAGGAAAGGAAAGGAAAGGAAAGGAAGGAAGGAAGGAAGGAAGAAAAGGAGAGAAAAAATGTGTGTTCCCCTGGAGACCAGAGAGGGTGCAGGATTCTTTGGAGCTGGAGTTAGTTATAGGTGGTCCTGAGATGACTGTGGGGACTGAACTCTGGTACTCTGGAAGAGCAGCGAAGGGTCTTAGCAATTCTCTCTCTAGACCCAGCATAAATAATTTTTTCCTTCTTGAAAATATTGCAAGTTTTATTCCCCATTCACCGGATAGTGGCTCATCCAGAAATCAAGAATACAATTATAAGTCAGAATAAAAGATCTCACAAAAGAGATGATGTGTGCCCACACCCATCAGTTGCCAGGCAGGGCAGCAGTTCACCTCTACTTCAGAAGGTCTCCAAAGCCACTGACTGCCCTTCCCAAACAAGAGGAAAAAGAGGAGGAGGCTGGGTGTGAGGGGGCACTGAATCAGCCGTGTCTTTGTTACAAGATTGTGAGGTGACAGATTTGCTGATAGGTGGATAAATGCCTACTAAATTCATAAGTCAATAAAGTAAATAGTAATTCCCAAGAAAAAATACTTTAATAGTCTTCCACAACTCAGAACTAATGCATAAGGTGCATAATGAACAAAATAGAAAATGCTTAAATAAGAACACAATCTAACTATGAAGCTTCTCAATGCTGTCTTACTAATAATGACTTTTATTTCAATAAAATATGATTTATAAAAACAACCTGAGGGCTGGTCCAGGAGTTAAGAGCACTGGCTGCTTGCTCTTGCAGAGGACCAGGGCTGGGCTGCCAGCATTCGCCTGGCTCCTCACAAGCCTCCCACAAATCTCCAGTTCCAGAGAACTGACACTCTCTTCTGACCTCCAGAAGCATTGCATGCACATATACATGCACACACTCACGCATAAAGTAAAACAGATCCTTTTTAAAATCGTCTGCTCCCTCACCCAATCCACCCAGTAAAATGTTTTGTGTTTTTTCATTTTTATTTAAAACTGTAATAAAATGTGTATAATATAAATTTACATTTCAAAAGTAGATATTCAGCATTTAGACGTGCGTTGACATGGTGCGATGATAAAAGTTTTTAAATATTAAATTTAATTATATATAACAACATTTAATTATATATTTATTATTTAAATGTAATATTTAATATTTATTTATATATAATTAAATATTAAATATAGTTTAATTTAAATATTAAATATATTGTAGCTGGGTTTCAGGAGACTTCTACATATTTCGCACACCCTACCCCCCCCACCCCCCCCACCCCGGTACAAGACCAGACATCTGCCCCGTGCCTCTTGTCCTTGGCATCTCGTGAAACTACCTAATTGAATACAGTAAGTTTCCCCCTAGAAGAAGTAGAAGTTCCGTGCCCGCCGCGGAGGTGGTCCCTACAGTCCCCTTCAACCGGCTCGCATCACCAGCAGCCGGGCACACCTGGTGGGCACGCCCTCTACCTGCCCAGGGCCACCTGGCGACCCACGCTCAGCGCCTTGCGCTCGGGGCTCGGGTCCCTGCGGGCCAATGGGGAGGCGGCTCCGGGCACCAGCCGCGTCCCACCGAGTGGCCAATGAGAGCACGGCATGCAAATGAGCAGGTGCGGTGGCGGCCGGCCCGTTGCGGCTGCCCCGGCTCCCGAGATGTTAGAGGCGCGCTGGGCGGCCGCGGAGCAGACTGCCGGGCTCCGAGATCCGAGCTCCGCTCTCCCGCCATGGCCCCCGCTCCTCCCCCCGCCGCCTCCTTCACGCCCGCCGATGTCCAGCGGCGCCTGGCGGCCGGTGCCTGCTGGGTCCGTCGCGGGGCCAGCCTCTACGACCTCACCGGCTTCGTGCGGCATCATCCGGGGGGCGAGCAGCTGCTGCTGGCGCGGGCTGGCCAGGACATCAGTGCCGACCTGGATGGGCCACCTCACAGACACTCGGACAACGCCCGCCGCTGGCTGGAGCAGTACTATGTGGGCGAACTGCGAGCGGACCCGCAGGTACCAGGCGGCCCCGGACACACCCCGCTCCCTGCCTCACACCCCTCCCCCAGTCCGCCACTTCAGAGAGCCCAGATCACCTGCCCTCTAGGAGAACGCAAGGTGACAGCCGCCACCCTCACTTCCCTCCGTTTTCCCAGTCTCTCTCCAGGTAACAGGTCACTGCCCCCCACACCCCAGCCCCCGATTTCCCTTTCCTATCGCCAGGAGCTTGATCTTCCTCTTTCCAGTGCTACCCGGCAGCATCCTTCTTCCGACACGTCCTTTCTGCAGCCCCCTGCCTCCTGACAACTTCGCCTCCTGTTTCTGTCTGACTCCAGCCACTACCAGCCCCCCTTTCTCTCTTCTTTTCCTTTTCCTTTATCAGCCTTTCTGGTTTCCTTTCTTCTTTCAATAATAGGTTCCTAGGCTCACCTGGCCTCAGCTTCCCATCCCACCACTCTGTTAGTTTAAGGAGCCACAAATCCAAAGCTCTGCTCTGCTCACTTCAAGGGCTCCAGGGTGGGTGGAGGACCTGGAGAGCGTTTTACTGATTCTATCCTCCAGCCCCTGGTTTTATTTCCGACCTAAACAGTGCTGTGGGGTTTGAAAGAGTGAAATAAAATACACGGGCCAGCTTGCTAAGGAGAAGTCGATACTTCTAACCCAGCCTATGCTAAGCTCGGTACTGCTGTGTGGTACAGACTCATCTCGGATTTTACCTTCAACCCACCCTGGGTGTCATTCTCATTTCAGGGTGTGAAAACAAGGGTTCAGTGAAGTTCTATAAATGTCTGAGGTCAAACAACTAGGCAGGACAAAAATCAAGTGTTTCCTGCTCCAGAATCAAAGTCATCTCCATCCCTAAGGATCCAAAGGTTGGGGACACAGTTCTTATCCACAGAGCTCTTAGTAGACTCAGGTTGGAGCCAAGCTAACTCCTTGTTCCCAAGCCTGGCGGTAGGACTGGTGACAGTAAGGCCATCGTGATTAGGTGTGAAGCCACGGTTGTTCCTTGCCGCTCGATTTCTTTCAAGTGCTTTTAGATCCTTGGATGGAAGGACATGCCATCCACTGTTCTAGGAGACACCTCTTATCCATCGTGCCTACCCTTTATCTCTTACTCAGTAACCTCCTTGGTCCTTAAAGGGGTTCGCGACACCGTTCTAGGCACCAACAGACACTGAACGGAAAATGGTTGCCATTTTCATGGAGTGAATAGGGAAAGGAAGGGACCATATTACTGGCGTGGCCATCGTTTAATTACATTCATTAATATTTATAATATTCGCATACTGAGTCTGGGTGAGGAGTTTGGAGAGCAGGTTCCGTAAGAGTTACCTTGAAGAAAGTGACATTTTTTTTCACCGAGAGCTAAAGACAGAGCTTAGCCAAAATGGTAAGAAGAACCTTCCAGACAGAGGCATAGCATGTGTTAAAAAAAAAAAAAAAAAAAAAAGGTGTGTCACAGTCAGGAGACAGCAATGGAACTAAGGTGACCAAGGGCTGGCAGGCAAAGGGAAGAGGTGGGAGATGGAAGTCATTGGGGTGTGATGGCATAATTCTCAAAGGCTGTGGTTGGGGGTGGGGGGCCTTGACTGGTGAGGCCAAAGGACTTGAGGTGAAGAGTGGTACAGAAAGATTTGCATCTTCGGAAGAGTATCCTTGCTCCGGTGACAAGGGGGGGCGGAGCTCCAGTGCATGCAAGGAAACCAGAGAAAAAGCAGCTGTGTGGCTTAACCACCATGACCAGAAGGGAAAGGAGATTTCATAATAGAAGATCTGAGAGATTTCATAAACTGACCAGACGTGGGAGCCCAGAACAATATTAGGAAGCTGGTGTTTGGTGTCAGGTCTTGCTGAAGGAACCGAAGCATACCCTCAACTGTCAGAGAAATGGCCACAGGAATCAGCGAGCCGTTAAGATCCCAGCGCTGGAGAGTGCCAGGCCTGTGAGGGCACCTTCTGCAGACTGGAGCCTGAGGGTGTGGCCTCTCAGTACCATTCTGAATGTCACTCCCTCCCCCGCTCTGGATGGCCCCAACTTCCTGCTTTGCCAGCTCCCCATCATTAGGATTTGGTTTTGTTTCGCCTTGCCCTGCCTGACCCCTAGGACCAGAGAGAACTCAGGCAGAGTCAGCTACCTTAGCTTCCTCCACCCTCTCTCCACCCGTTCTATCCAGGAGTCCCAGGGTGTTGCAAGCCACCAGATTTCTGGCCTCCAAACTGAGGGTATAGAGAAAACTAAAATCTAAGAGTATACCTCCAGGCCCACAGACCAGATCTGACCAACAGCCAAAGTCACCCTTCATCCCAGTTTCCTGTCGCTCTGTTGGCAGAGTTCAAATGTAGAAAGTACAAGAGTCTCCTTATTTTAGCTTATGTTTTGTTTTGTTTTGTTTTTTGTTTTGTTTTGTGTGGTACCTTGCTATATAGGTCAGGCGGTCAGGCTGGTCTCAAACTTGAGATCCCTCTGCCTGGGCCTCACAAGTGACGGGATTACAGGTATGCACTGCCCTACCAGGCAAGGCTCTCTTTAAATGGAAGGAGACAGGTAGGTAGTCAAAGGAGAAATTGGAGGACAGGGTGTCCATTCAAAGAGATGACTAGATAAGGCCCCTTAACAATCTCCACATTACCTCTCTACCTGGCTCCTTTCCTTCTGAGAACCAGGGGTGCCGATACCCCTGGAAGTTAAAAGCCCTCTCCTGATGTGTGAGGAGCAGACAGTGCTAAGAAGTACCTCTGTTTCCCCTTCCCTTCTCCAGCCTAATCGTTAAGTGGGGGGGGGGGGTCACTCTGTACCTTCTTCCATAAAGAAGGCCCACTCCACCTTTCCCCTGTCCCCTACCTGACCACACCCCTCTGTACACACTTTACACACACATTCACACTCACACAAAGGCACACACAGAGAACAAGTCAGACTTGTTTGAGCTAACATACTGTGGGGTAGGGGAGATGAAAAGAGCCGTGACTGATGGGAGGGGGGGAAGCTATCTCACCATCCCTGGCTGCCAGAGGCCAGGGGTGGGGGTGGGGCGGGGTCAAGCTTCTTAGCCTAAGCACAGACAGAAGTGCTCTCCCACCCGTGGACGTGAAGCCCTGTTGTGAACACCACCTCAAAAGAGAAGCAGGGCTGGTGAATGGCTCGGTGGGCGAGGGCACTGGCCACCAAACACAATGACCGGCATGAGCTGGATCCCTGGAATCCGAAAAGTGGAAGGAGAGGACTGACCCCTGCGTCTGACCTGCCCCCGTGGACTCTGCACAGGCATACAATAAAGTAAATAACTTAAAGAGAGAAACAGGCATGGAAGGGATTTTGTGTGTAAACTTCCTTCTAAGACCATAGATGTTACGTTCCCTAGACTTTGGTCACCCATGAGGCACTGACACCACTTGAGTTATTAGGTCGGGATGGTCATCTCTAGACAGACTCACCTTTTATTTCAGCATTTATTTAGCCTTAGGGTCCCCTCGCTTCTGTAAAGCCTTGGGATATCTCCAGCACTGTCCTACTTGGAGGTCTGAGCTGAGACCTGGGAGAGCTGGGAATCTATCTCCACTTGCATCCAGGGGCATAGATAAGAAGTTGGCTTGCTGAAATCCACCGTCAAGAGCTTCCCAGGAGGGCATGCCTGGTCCAGTAAAGGTCACCATCCTTTCCTAACTGCTCTGGCCTGCTGTAGCACCAGCAAATCTTAACCTGGAGGACGAGGCCAGCTAGTAGCACATCTGTAGACCCAGCCACTGATTCCACACACAGACCCCGAGAGCACTTGCTGGTATCACTTCAGATTGGATTTCAGAGCAAGAATTGAGGAAGAAGATCAGAAATGGGACTCTTGGGAGTCCCAGAAGCACAGGAGAGTTATTTCCGTTGGAAACATTGCCAGGAAATACCCCAAACCAATGCCTGAGTGGCACCTGTCATCCTTGCTAGCCCTGCTGTTTGGTGTCTCACCTCCCTAGGATGACAGACACAGTGTTAATCCGCATGTAACTTTTGTTTATTTAGACAGTTACCATGTCCCGTTCCCCCCCCCCCCCCCGCCGCCATTGTCTCTATTGAAGCAGCCTTTGCCAGGGCCTTCTGAGCCTTAGCTTCCCTAGCTCTGGCGGTTGGTTCTCACCCTCCCTCTGCTGGCCTGGCTGCCCGTCTTCATGCTGACCCCTGCTGGGGCCTCTCTACTACTCTTCCTCACTTGGATACCTGATCCTTTTGGTTTCCTGCCTGAATCCATTTTCTATTGCTACTGTAACAAAATGCCGCAGGCGTAGATTTAAAAGAACACAGATGTATCCTCTTACCTTTCTGGGGGTCAGAGGTGGGACAATGAGTAGACAGGGCAGCCTTCTTTCTAGAGTTTCTAGAGGCTCCTGTCTTGCCTTTTCAGCCTTCCAGGGATGACCTGTGTTCCCCGAGTGACCACTAACCAATGTCTGGCTACTCTGACTTCAGCTCCATCATCACATCTCCAACTCTCACTCTCTTTTCTCAATCTACCACTTACAGATGCTTTTACGGTTATAGTGGGCACACCCCAGATAATCCTAGATAGTCCCCCACCCCCAATTCAAGATCCTTAACTGACACCTGCAAAGTCCTTTTGACAAGTAAAGTAACACAGTCACAGGCTTCAGGTCCTGGGGCACGGGTCCTGGGAGGAGAGGGCACCCTTCCGCCTACTGTGCCCTGTGTGTCCTTGGTCACCACCTCTGAGTCTTCCCTTGCTGCATTTTCTTGCTTTTCCTCTGCCAGCAAAGTGGAAAAGGCTGAAGACAACCCAGGTCTTCAGCTCAGTGGGTCTCAGCCAGCCAGCTTCTCAGCCCCACCCCACAGTGGAAGTGGAGCCACCAGCTCTCCGAGGTTTCAGCTCAGACCTCCACTTTCTGTTGTGCTGGAGATGTTCCAGGGCTTTACAGTAGTACAGAGGGGACCCTGAGACTCTCTGCAAGCCCCTTTTAACCCAGGCAAACACTTCTAGGACTCTTCCAAAGCCTGCGATGAGCCCTTGCCCCCTCCCAGCCAACAGCACCTTCCAGAGGTGTCTGTCCCACCCTCAGTCATGACCAGATGTGTGTTTGTTTGTTTTTGGTTTTTGTTTTTTCTGCCTCTGAGTTCCCCCCCCCCCAAAAGGCACCATGCTCTCTGCAGGGTGGCTTCCTTCACTCAGCGTCCCCCCTGGGGATACCCAGTGTCCCCATCTCTAACCACAGCTAATCTCTGGTGCTTGCTCTGACCTAGAGGATCCAAGCTGAAGTCGAAATCGCGAGTGATTGGAAGTAGAAAAGCAGGAGACATGACAGATGACATGTCTCCTCAGTGTCCTTTCTAGACAGTCTCCCCTACTAAGACCCTACCTTGGCCAGAGTCCCATCATGCTCAGGACTGCAGCAGGCTCCTGGGTAGATCACTTCAGTGACCCCCCCCCCATTGCCTGTGACACTTTCAAATGAGAGCTTATGCTGTGGCAGTCTTCACTGGCTTCCCGTGAATGGCTTAATGGTTCTGTCTTATACAGAGTCTCTTATCTCTTTCTCTACAACATCCCTTTTCCTCCTCTCAAACCCTAACAGAGTTTAACCTGGACCTGCTTCACAGCCTTCACAACATTCTTCTCTCCGGGTTTCTTCACTGCCCACCCTGGCTCTTGTGTATGAAACTGCTGAGCTCTCTGAGGCCGGCACCTAACTCACCTGGGTTTCATTAGGACACACTGGTTCTTGTCAACAGGGACTAAGAGAGAGTCTGAACAAGCCAATGAGTGGGCTGCTTGGGAAACTGGGCTGTGTACCTCATTGAAAAGATAATAATTCAGAAATTAAAATGTATGAAAATATGTCCTGTTTATTAGCTAATCAGGTTAGAGGCGGGTTGTTGAGTTGCTTGTTTCTGCCTTTTCCCTCCGTTTGTTTCCGCCAGAGCGACTGGAACATATCCCTCACCCAGACACTGCTGTCCACTTCTCCCTGGACTTCTAAGGATAAAAGTGAAGTTGACCATAGGAAATAGCAGTAGAACCAATGTGGTGCACACCTCTAATCCTGGTGCTTGGGAAGCTTACACAGGAGCATGGAGTTCAAGGCCAGCATTGGCTATGTAGATTGACCGTTTGTTTGTTTGTTTGTTTGTTTGTTTGTTTGTTTTTTGAGACAGGGTTTCTCTGTGTAGCCCTGACTGTCCTGGAACTCACTCTGTAGACCAGGCTGGCCTCAAACTCAGAAATCCGCCTGCCTCTGCCTCCCAAGTGCTGGGATTACAGGTGTGCGCCACCACCACCCGGCCCCGTATTTCAATAAGAAAAAAAAAAAAAAAAACCTAAATCCTTCCAACAATAATCAATTGATTCTGGATGTAGTGTTATGAGCTATAATCCCAGAGCTTTGAAGGCAGAGGCAGAAAGACCTCTTTCGCAAGTTCAAGGCCAGGTAAAGCAACTGGGATACCACTTTTCTCATAGGGTATGACTGGTCCCCTAGGCTCTTAATGCCTGGATGATATGCATAGGTATAACACAGGTAGCCTTTGTTTCTATTTACCTCTTCTGACGACTTGCCATGCAAATTTCTTTAGAGCATTTAGTCTCTAGGGGGTCTCTCTCCCTTTCTCCATCTCTCTTTCTCTCCCTCCTTTCTCTCTCTCTCTCTCTCTCTCTCTCTCTCTCTCTCTCTCTGTATGCATGTGGCTCTGTCTCTCTCCCCTCTCTCAGATTTATTTGTATCTTATATGTATGAGTGTTTTGTCTGAATCATATGTATGTATGTATGTATGTATGTATGTATGTGCATGTTCACTACATGTGTGCCTGGTGCCCATGGAGGTCAGAAGAAAGTGTCAATTCCCTGGGACTGGAGTTACAGACATGCCATGTGTGGCAGGAATTGATCCCAGGACCTCCGGAAGAGCAGTCACTGCTGAGCCATCTTCCAGGCTCCTGGTCGTGAGTGGCTCTCAGTCTTCCCTAACTGGTGCCCATCTAAGGTGGGCAGATAACCTTATCACTCTCCCTACCTGTTCTTCTCTGCAACAGAGAAAGGACTGCCAGTAATAAAAAGGGGCGTGGATGACAAGCCAGACTCAATGCTCAAAGCACTTGAAAAGCTTATGACTGAAAAAACAAAGCCCAGACTTGGTGTTTTATACTGAGGAGCAATTTCCCAATGCATAATTAGAGGAATACTTTGGTTTCCTACTTTGAGAATATATCGTATGACATTTAAATAGTCGTATCAGATAAATCAATTTCGGGGGGGAGTATCAGATAAATCAATTTCGGGGGGGATTTGCTTTGATATATTTGAACTATAGTGTATACAAGAAGCCTTAACAGTCCGCTATGGGAAAGCTAGGAGAAATTCCATTGTAATAAGAACACTTGGATATATAGAGTGAGCCAGACAACCAGCAACATTTCTGGTTGATAATTACCTAAGTGACTTAGTCCTGATTCTTCTTGCACGGGAAGAAGAGGTAGGATTCTGTTTTCCGTACTCTTCTCTGTCTGGTAGGACTCAGTATTGCTCAACATTGCACAATATAGAGGTTTCCTAAGGAAAATGGTCAGAGTTTGGTGGGCTATTTCTTTAAATGCCTGGCTTTAGTTTATGAATTCAAATACTACAACTCCATTACTTGTTCTCTGGTGGTCCCCGTTCATATGTAATCATGAAATATGGGACCGGGATGTGTCTCAATTTGTAGAGTACTTTGCCAAACATGCAGGAAGGATAAGGTTTGATTACTGGCACTCACAAGCTCAGCATGTCGTGCATGCCTATAGTTCTAACACCATAACACGGTAGAAGCAAGAGGATCACACACACACACACACACACACACACACACACACACACACACAGGGAATTCAAAGTTAGCCTCAAACATGATCTACATTAGAGTCTGCCAAAATAGAAAGAGGGGGGAGGAGGGAGGGAGGGAGGGAGGAAGGAAGGAAAGAAAAGAATGTAAAAGAAAGGGAAGTCTATGATTTAGTTAGACCATTATTTACTCGTGAATATCAAAGAAAAGACTTTGGGAATTTTGTAGTTGGTGTTTCTTTTTGTCTTAGTTAGGTTACACCATGACCAAAACAACCCTTATATGGACAACATTTAATTGGGGCCGGCTTACAAGTTCAGAGGTTCAGTCCATTATCATCAAGGTGGGAACATGGCAGCATCCAGGCAGGCGTTGTGCAGGCAGAACTGAGAGTTGTATATCTTCATCTGAAGACTGCTAGCAGAATTCTGGTTTCCAGGCAGCTAGGATGAGGGTCTTAAAGCCCACATCCACAGTGACACACCTACTCTAACAAGGCCACGCCTACTCCAACAGGGCCACACCTTCTGATAGTGCCCCTCCTGAGCAGAGCATATACAAGCCATCACAGTTTTAAAAGTTTTTTCGAGACAGGGTCCATATTTCTAAGTCTCACCTTGAACTCCTGACTCTGACTTTCATCTGCCAAGTGCTGACGTTAAGTTACAATTGTCCTAAGTTACTATACATGGATCCACTGTTTTGTTGCTGTTTTTTGGGGACAGCGTCTTGACATACAGCCCAAAGTAAGCTCAAACTCGAGATCCTCCTGCCTCTGCCTCTCATGGGTTGGGATTACAAGTACGTGATGCCACGTCCTGATTATTAAATTATTACATGACTGGCACTCTGAAACTCCCTACATTGGAATAAATGTGGCTTCTATGATCCCATTATTGCCCCAGATCAGCGTGAATGCCAGGTCAGCCTGGCTTATTGAATGCTCTCTTTTGACCCTGGCAAGTCCTTGGACGTGCCAAGTTTAAACCTGATATGATACAAGGTGGCATTACAAAACAAACAAAACCTCAGCTGGTTCTTGGATCTAAGTAGAAGAGACTTTGAGTTCAGGGATAAAAAGGTCAAAGTGAGTCTTCCTTAAATGAAGACCAGTATTTCACATACAGTAGAGTGAGGGATGGTGACTGGCTATCCTTTAAAAACGGAGAAAGGACACTGGAATCAACATAGGTAATTTCTCAGAAATGCAGTAGCAAGCAATGGGTCATAGTCCGTATCGAACTCTATTCTGAGCACTTCCCAGCAGGGCTAGCTTTCAAGTACATCTGAGGACCAAGGGCATCTCCTGGTCCCCTAATGAACAGGTTAGAGTCTTTCAGAGGTCTCAGCTTCTAATTAACTCACTATTAATAAGCCTGGGTGTCCCAGGTCCTTATTTGCACTGGACTTTTGAGTTCTCTTAACCCTCACTGACATAGTAAAACATCCTCTATTTTGACAATGAATTTTTTTTTCCAATTTTGCATTGTGTTACATCACCTATGGTCAGATAATAGCAATATCCAACCATTAGAGATGGGACATGTACCCATGGCCTGGGACAAGCTACAGAAGGAAATGAACAGTAATTGAGCAGGACCAGGGATGGCATTAATCGTCAGCTGGATAGAATCTGAACTCAGGAGGTGAGCCTTCAAGAACTTGTGTGAGGGATTGTTTAGATTAGGTTAGCTTCTGGACATAACTGTAAGGGATTATCTTGATTAGACTGACGGAGACGCTCCACCCTAAAGGGGAGCTTACTGTTCTCTGGGCTTGGGTCCAAGGCTGCATAGAAAGAGGAAGCTAGCTGACAGTGGGACTTGATCAGCCTCTAATCCTGGCTGTGGGTGCGATTCAGACAGCTAGTTCAACTCCTTGGCTTTCCTGCCGTGACGGACTGTACCCTCAACGTGTGAGCCAGAAAAAAAAGCCTTCCCGTTCTTACATTGTGTTCATCTGGATATTTTATCACAGCAACAGGAAAGTAAGTGATAACAGAGGCTAAATCTCTATGTCATCATCAGCTAGCAGGTATTTGCGTGGTAAGATGGTTTTGCTGCACTTTGTGACTGGAGTCTTTAGGAGTTAGGTAGAAGACCTGGATGCCAATAAACCCTGCAGAACTAACAGTAAGGTGACTTAAGCTCATTTGGCAATATGTATTTTGAGAAATATTTATCATAGATTTTTATTTTTAATTTTTTTGAGAGGGAGAGGGAGAGGGAGGGGGAGAAGGAGAGGGAGAGGGAGAATGAGCTGATATGTACCACAAGCATGCAGGAGAACTCAGAGGCCAGAGGGAGGCATCAGATTGCCTGGAACTAGACTTACAGGTGATTGTGAGCCACAATGTGGGTTCTGGGAACTGAATCCTGGTCATCTGCAAGAGCAGCCAGTGCTGTTAACCACTGGGTCATCTTCCCAGTCTAATCAGTCCCTTCCTTCCTTCCTTCCTTCCTTCCTTCCTTCCTTCCTTCCTTCCTTCCTTCCTTCTCTTTGAGACAGGGTTTCTTTGCATATCCCTGGCTGTCCTGGTACTCAATCTTTCCAGCAAGCTAACCTCAGAGATCCACCTACCTCTGTCTCCTGAGTGTTGGGCTTAAAGAGGCATGCCACAACACCTGGCTCTAATTTCTGTTTGAACCCTTGAAGTAGATGTATTGCTCAGCTCAGAGAGATCCAACATTGAGGGCCCGCGGGTAGCGTTAGCCATTAACTCACTGAGGACAACTGTGCATGACATTAAGCCAATGGGGAGCATGCAATTTCTTTTGGAGAAGGTGGGATGATTTCAGGTCCCTCTTGTCCTTCTGCCTGGGCGTCTCAGCCTTCTGAGGATGGGAAGAGGATTCTTCAATTGATTCTGTTCGCTTTCTGGATCTCATAAACTGCCTCTCCCTCTGGGACATGCCCTGTGTGAGGGAGATCTCCAGCCCAGAGCAGGTACTCCTTTCCCTGACATATGTCCCACTCTCTGTATGCTCAGTTACTGATTAATCAGCAGGCTGGACACTCCAGTCCCCTGACAGCTGTGCCTCTATAGATTGGGGGTTTGGAGGTCAAAATGTAAGATGGGGGGATGTGTTGGAGTAAACGGTACATCTGGAGTCACAGGGACAAGCACTCTTCTTTGCTGCAGCTATACCCTGGATTCTGTGACTTACATCACTTTCGTTTCATTGGGCTGGCAAAGTTTGGTCTTCCTTCATTTTTTTCCTTTATTCTATTCTTTCCGAGAAGTCACATGTAGCCCGGGTTAATCCCAAACTCTCTTACATAGCTGAGGCTCTAGTCCTGATCTTCCAAGTGGTAGGGCTGTAGGCATCAATGACCCACTCCTGATGGGAAAACTCGCTTTATGGACCTTATGGGTTGTGAAACATCCCTAGACTGTGGGGGACATGGAATGGTAACGATTTATGGCCCCCAGAATGCGGGCTAAAGGACTGTGCCCAGCCTGTGGATCACTACCCCTTTGGGAGTCACATATCAGATATCTACAGTTATGCAGTAGCAATGAGAATAATTTTGTGGTGTGTGTGTGGGGGGGTCGGCACAACGTGAGGAACTGTATGAAAGTGTCTCAGCATCAGGAAAGTTGAGAACCACTGCTCTAAGGATCTGGTGTTCTGACTGCATTTGACGCTCTCGACGGTCCCTGGTGTTATCTCTGGAATGCCAAGCTGGCCCAGGGACTCTTCCAAGTCTCTTCTGAGTTCCTTGTCCACCATATGCTGTAGGAACATTGCCGAAGTCTCCGTTGATGAGACACTGGCGCTCAAGCAGGCTTAAGAGCAGAGCCTTTAGCAGGAAGGGGCTTCTTCCATCATGCCTGAACTCAGCCCCGGGAGAAGTTCAGTATACGTCGTGGAGTTAATGGCTAACGCTACCCGTGGGCCCTCAACGTTGGATCTCTCTGAGCTGAGCAATACATCTACTTCAAGGGTTCAAACAGAAATTAGAGCCAGGTGTGGTGGCATGCCTCTTTAAGCCCAACACTCAGGAGACAGAGGTAGGTGGATCTCTGAGGTTAGCTTGCTGGAAAGATTGAGTACCAGGACAGCCAGGGATATGCAAAGTTAGCTGACCTTGAAGTGCGTCTCAGTGGTCATGATCTGTCAGTATCTGACCTGGGGAGAGGGGAGGAGACGTGTGTCGTGCATGCAGCACATAGAGTAGATATGTGTGCTGTTAGAGAGTAAAGACTGGTGGAAACTGATGAGGTCTGGGGATGTGGCTCGGCTGGTCGAGTGCTTGCCTAGCAGGCGTAAGGCCCTGGGCTTGATCCCCGGCCCTGAATAAATTAGGTGGCTACGCAGAGTGTAGAAGGCGGAGAACGGGAAGAAGTTCAAGGTTATCCTCAACTACATAGAAAGTTTGGGGCTAGCCTGAGCAACGCGAGGCCTGGCTCAAGACAAAAGGGAGAGGAAGAAAGGGAGGCAAGGAAGAAGGAATTGTAGAGGAGAGAGGGAGAGGAGAGGAGAGGAGAGGAGAGGAGAGGAGAGGAGAGGAGAGGAGAAGAGAAGAGAAGAGAAGAGAAGAGAAGAGAAGAGAAGAGAAGAGAAGAGAAGAGAAGAGAAGAGAAGAGAAGAGAAGAGAAGAGAAGAGAAGAGAAGAGAAGAGAAGAGACAGGGAGGGAGAAAGAAGAAAGTTAGTTCTGAACCCCTGGTTCCACCTTTTCTGAGTGACTTTTTATGCCAAAATATGAACATAGTAGATATCCAGGGCCTGACATTGGAACTTTCCAGGTGCAGGGAAGAAGAAGATAGTTTGATGGGTTAAAAAAAAAAAAAAGGAGAGACAGACATGAACCCTGTGTTCAAAGGCAGCCAGCCTTAGTTAGTAATTGTAGCATTTGCCTCCTAGCTGGATCCTTACATGCAGCCAACACTTGTGGGCTTCAAGAAGGCCCCCATAGAATGTTCTAGGTGTAGGATATTGGACCCCCTGAAATGACAGGGAAGGAGCTTGGTCTCTGGGTGCACCAAGTCCACCATATCCCAGACACTCTGACCTCACGTTTCAATAGCTAGTAATCAAAGCTCACTAAAGGCATTTTATGGGAGAGATGGTTCTCGAAGGTTTATCCTATTTGCAAGCGTTCAGTTTGCTCAAAGGTGACATAGTACCTTTTACAACTAAAATTAGACTTAATTAAAATTAGATCTTAATCCCTTAATTTATTTTTTATTTATGTGTATGAGCGTTTTGTTTATATGTGTGTGTGTGTGTGCACCATGTTTGTGCCTGGTACCAATGGAAACCAGAAGAGGGCATCAGACCCCCTGGGACTGGAGTTACAGACAGCTTTGAGCCGCCACGTGAGGGCTTGGAATTGAACCTGAGTACTCTGGACGAGCAGCTGGTGCACTTAACCACTGAACAATCCCTACATGATTCAGTGTGTGTGTGTGTGTGTGTGTGTGTGTGTGTGTGTGCGCGCTCGCTCGAGCGCACATGAACTACCATACTTATGTGGAAAATAACTTCTGAAAACCAGCTCTCTCCTTCCACTATGAGGATCCTAGGAATTAAACTCCAGTTTTAGACTTGGCGACAAGTGTGAGTGCCTGCTCGGCCATCTCACCAGCCCCCAACTGTTGTTCTTGTTATAATATCATTATTATTTTTTATGGTTTTCTTTTTAGACAGAATCTCTCTGTGTTGCCTCAAACCTACTTTTTTTTAAAAATTATTTTATGTATATGAGTACACTGTAGCTGTCTTCAGACACACCAGAAGAGGACATCAGATCCCATTACAGATGGTTGTGAGCCACCATGTGGTTGCTGGGAATTTGAACTCAGGACCTCTGGAAGAGCAGTCAGTGCTCTTAACCACTGAGCCATCTCTCCAGCCTGAGGGAAACCTACTTTTTTTTATATCGCCATAATTACTTATTATATATACAACTCTTAAATAATTGAAAGGAATATTCAGAAAGATGACTGTCCCTTTGCCCTCAGGCTCTTATGTGCCCTACTGAAACCCTTTACACATGCGCTCTGTGTGGTCTCCTCTGTTTCCCACAGGAAATTATTTATATGAGTACACTATATAAATGCAGTGCGCATTGCCGAGGCATGTGCTGCGTTCTTTACCTCTGATATAATCTGTGCCTCTTTCCACATAGGAGTATAGGAACAGTTATCTGTCTTCATCTTCAATCGCTGTTCCTCTTACTATTCCCCACCTAAACCATATGCACCCCTACACGATAGTTCTCAAACACATGCAAATAAATTTGTGACATCAATAAATACAATAATGTGCATTTTTTAATTTGAATGGATATTGCCAAATGCCCATCTAAAATGATTATATCATTATTTTTAAAAAAAATTTTTTTCTAGAACTAGTTTATTGTTTCCTTTTAAAGACACGTTCTCATTATGTAGCTCAAGCTGGCATCGAAACCTTGGTCAACCCGCCCAGCTTCCTAAGTGCTGGAATTGTACACCCAGGCCACCAGTTACAACAGTGTGGTGTGGTAGTGTGTGTGTGTGTGTGTGTGTGTGTGTGTGTGTGTTCACATGAATGGCCTTGTGTGCACACTAAACAGACATTCTATCTCTGAGCTGCATCCCCAAACTTTACGTCAATGAGAATGCTGCCCAAGAATCTGTAAGAATGCCAGTTTGCCAGTTTCCTCGTGGCCTTGCCAATGACGTGTGGTATTGTTTTGTTTAAATTCTGTACTAATAGCTGAAGAAAAGTATTGCTTATTTTTTGGCTTAGAGAAAATATGAGGAGTTCAAAATATTTTCATGTTATGCATCTGTTTATACATATTCAGAACATGCCTTTTATACCCTTTCCCCGTTTTCTTTTGAATTGTTGCTCTTTCTCTTTATAAAAAGCCCACTCGTTTATTCAATGCGCAAGTGTGTGTCAGTCAGAGGACAACTCCTGGGACTTAGTTCTCTCTTTCCACGTGAGCACCAGAGGTCAAACTCAGATGGTCAGGCTTGGTGGCGAGTGCTGTGTCCACCGAGGCACCTCTCTGCCCATCCACTCTTCTTAGATCGATTAGCACCCCTTAGAAACAAGCGATGTCAGTGCAGTCCCAGCCATCTCGGCTACTGTTCTCATTCTGCTTTCATTTCATTTGTTTGTTAATTCAGTGGGTGTCCTTTTCTTTTTCTTTTTCTTTTTTTTTAAAGATTTATTTATTTATTTATTATATGTAAGTACACTGTAGCTGTCTTCAGACACACCAAAAGAGGGCATCAGATCTTGTTACGGATGGTTGTGAGCCACCACATGATTGCTGGGATTTGAACTCAGGACCTTCGGAAGAGCAGTTGGTGCTCTTAACCACTGAGTCATCTCTCCAGACCAAGGGTGTCCTTTTCTATATAAGAAGTTTTGACATTTTCTTTAACACAAAGTTATCAAGGGCTAAGAAGAGATGGCTCAGCCAATAAAGACTAGGCTCACAGCAAAAATATAAGAAAAGTGGGCCGGGCGTGATGGTGCTCGCCTGTAATCCCAGCACTTGGGAGGCAGAGGCAGGCGGATTTCTGAGTTCGAGGCCAGCCTGGTCTACAGAGTGAGTTCCAGGACAGCCAGGGCTACACAGAGAAACCCTGTCTTGAAAAACATATATATATATATATATGAAAAGTTATCATTTAGGTCCAACTTAGAAAGGATTCTTCCTTTAAGATATTTTTTATACATTTGTTTAAGAGCAGCATCCTATGAATAAGCTTTGCTCAGTGGCTTTTCTTCTCTCTCTCTCTCTCTCTCTCTCTCTCTCTCTCTTTAGGTTTTTCGAGACAGGGTTTCTCTGTGTAGCCCTGGCTGTCCTGGAACTCACTCTGTAGACCAGGCTGGCCTCGAACTCAGAAATCCACCTGCCTCTGCCTCCCAAGTGCTGGGATTAAAGGCGTGTGCCACCACCACCCAGCTGTTTATTTCTTAATAATGTACTTTTTGGTGTAAAAATTAAGCTTTTTAATTGGTTGTTGCAATACATTTATGTTTTAATGTTTTTGGACTGGTCTTTAAAAACTTACATTCATCACATAATATGTGTGATAAATATAAATATATAACATATATTTATTACATATATTTGTACATTGCATATACTTAAATATTACATATAAATATATTGCATATATGTTACATATATTTAAGTATAATATATATAAATGTTACATATATATTTAATGCTACTTGGGAGCTCAATTTTGTACCAAGGAAATCAAAGGGCTGGAAATATAGGGCAGTGGCAGACTACTTGCCCAGCATGTACACAGCCCTGGGTTCAATCCCCGCACTCCAAAAAAACCAACAACAAAATCTAACAACAAATATGTTAATATCAGTGTACATTCACACATGCCCATAATTCTAGTGTTGGGAGGGCTGAGACAGGAGATCTTCTTTCAATACTGGCCTAATCTAAATAGTTAGACCACATCTTAAAAAAAAAAAAAAATGTAACTTTCTTTCCATTCCAAACAAGAGGCTACACTATACAGAGCAGAGGCAGGGCAGGAGCTGAGAGTCATCCCAGCCTTGAGCACATGGCACAGGTGAATCTAACTTCCCAAGGCTGGGGCGGCTCAGCTTGCCCTGAGCCCGGCGGTCAAATAGCAACATGGAGGAGGAAGCCACGCATGCAAAGATATGCAGGTGGTTGGATGGTCCACAGTGGGGTCTGGCTGAGTATGTGAGAGTTACAGAAGGACTACGTAGAAGCAGCTTTGCCCTTGCACTCAGCCTAGGAGCGGGTCCCACGCACTGCCTGGCTCCGTGCTGGCAGCCTGGGGCTAGAGGCCTTGCCTACAGGTCGGGGTGGACGTGTGGATGCCCAGAAGCTAAGAGCTCCAAGAGGCTGTCGTGTTTACTAGTAGCACGTCTGGTGTCTCTCTGGCAAAGCACTGTGCACCTCCGACTTCTTGTCCCTCTGGTCAAGGGGTCTGGACACGTATTCTCTCTCCTTTACCTGTTGTTTTTGTCCCATGAGGAGCTCTTTGTGCCACCCATGGGGGCAGGAGAGGCAGCTTAGTGGTAAGAATGCATACAGCCCTTGCAGGGGGCTTGAGTCCCATACCCAGGACACTGCTGGGTAGCTCACAACTGCCTGTAACTGTAGCTCCTGGGGGATCTGATCTCTCTGGCTTCCATGGGCACCTGCACTCATGTACACACACACACACACACACACACACACACACACACACTATAAAAATAAATCTTAAAAAGAGTGGACTCCTGGTGTAAAGGAAATAGTCCATCTCTTGATTACAGCACCGCGTGCACCCTTCGGGTGTGTAACCAGGGAGGGAAGAGGTCCTGGGGTATAAACAGAAGGAGGGAATTTCGTGAATGAGGGCGAGTGTGGAGGAAAAGGAAGTGAGACGTGATCAAGGAAACTTTTCAAACAGCAATTGCACACGTGTGGCCGGAGCTCACTGTCAGCTTGGTAACCACTAACCATACACAGCTGTAGCACTGGCTAGTTCACGCCAACTTGACACAAGCGTGAGTCATTGGGTGGGGGAAGGTATGCCAACTGAGGACATGCCGCGATATAGTTTACCCATAATGCATTTTCTTAGTGAGTGATTGACGTGAGAGGGCCCAACTCACTGTGGGCAACACCACCCCTGGACAGATGGTCTGGCTGAGCAAGCCAGGAGTAGCAAGCCAGTAAGCAGCATTCCCCCCACAGTTTCTATATCAGATCCTGCCTCGACTTCCCCAGTGTAGGACTGTGATGTGGGTAAGCGGACAGAAACCCTTTTCTCCTCAAGTTGTTTCTGGCCGTGGCGTTTTGACACAGCAATACAACTCTTAAGACTCCATTTAAAATAAAATTTAAGAGGGTAATTCCTCTCAGCATCTGTTTTGATTAGGTTTCCTTTGGTTTTTAGCCTTCAGACAGGGTCTCATTATGTAGCCCTGGCTAGCTGGGAACTCACTATGTAGACCAGGCTAACCTCTAACTCGCAGATGTCCACTACCTTCTGCCTCCCAAGTTCTGGGATTAATAGCATTCACCACCGCGCCTGGCTTACTATAATACACGAGATAGCTCAGACACAGAACATTCTCATTGCTACAGAAGGTTCTGTTGGACAGTATTGGTCTAGAGCTGTGGACCCTCTGGAACGACAGTCCCCAAATCAAAGGAGATTGTGTTCTTGGGTGTGTTTGTGCACCTGTCACAAATAGCTGCTTCTTGTCCCCTCTGCCTGACATGTTGCGGTCTGTGCTCTCCCTGGCCATGTCAGACAGGCCATTCAGCAGGACAGTCTCCCCCCCACCCCCCACCCCCGGGTTTGTTCGAGGAATTCATCCCCTTGGGTTAAAACATTGTGTGACCACCAGGTACAAAATGGGGCGTATAATCACGTAAAGTCCCGAGCGCACTCCCTAGGAGCCGCCTCTGCTCGCCAGGGAGAGGGTCCCCTCTGCAGCCTCGCCTAAGGTCAGGGTAAATGTGACGGAACGAGACACAGGCTCACAGGACACAGGACAGCCTGTGTCTCAGAACCATGGCACCTAAGACAGGGACACCAACCTCAGTAAGCAAAAATATCCTCCACCATAAAAGAACGGAACTACAGCGGCCGGGCGGCGGTGGTGGCGCATGCCTGTAATCCCAGCAAACCAAAAAAAGAAAAAAGAAAAAAGAAAGGAACTACAGAGCCAAGGAGGGGGAGGGGGAGTTGTCTGAATCAATTGGACAATGCGTTTGGGTGTAAGGAAGGCCGTTGTTGTTGGCGGGCATGGGGGGGGGGTTGGGGGGCTGGGGGTGGGGGGTTGGGGGGGTTTATTTTATCTATCTATCTATCTATCTATCTATCTATCTATCTATCTATCTATCTATCTATCGGTTTTTTGAGACAGGGTTTCTCTGTGTAGCCCTGGTTGTCCTGGAACTCACTTTGTAGACCAGACTGGCCTCAAACTCAGAAATCCACCTGCCTCTGCCTCCCAAGAGCTGGGGTTAAAGGCGTGCGCCACCACTGCCCAGCTCTAGGGGGTTGTTTATTATTGCTGTTTAAAAAAAAAAAAAAACAGCTCAGAGACTATTATTGGTTCTTACCATATAGTTTTGCATAGGTGTAAATAATGATAGGACAAATATTTCCTTAAATAGACTGTGAAAGGGAAATGAAGAAATATTGTTTCTGGCGTGGTCATATATGTAGTTATTTATAAATCAGCGGTCTTGTCTCTCTTTTAAAATTAGCCAAGATGTCAGTCTGCAGCCCAGTGGTTGCCTACCCCACGCCCTGGGTTTGATCCCCAGCACCGCATGAATGCACAAACTGGGCATGGTGGTAACTATCTGCAGTCCAGGACTAGGGACGTAGAGGCAAGACAATCAGGAGTTCAAGACCACCCTGTGCCACAGAACAAGTTCAAGGCCAGCTTATGCTACACGCACCCTTCTCTGTCTCAGTAAAATGAAATGAAATGAAATGAAATGAAATGAAATGAAATGAAATGAAATGAAATGAAATGAAATGAAATGAAATGAAATGGCTGGTAAGGTGGCTCAGCAGGCAAAGGCAGTTGCCACCAAGCCTAACTAATGACCTGAGTTTGAACCCTGGGACCCATATTGGGGAAGGAGAGAATCAACTCTGAGTTTTCTTCTGTCCTCCACACATATGCCACAGTGTGTACACCTGCATATGTGTACTGTGCACACACAATAATTAAACATATCAATAAACTAAAAATAGTCAAATACAGTATCCAGTATGGAAAGGAGAATCCCTATATCTCAGGGAATTACATAATGAATCCAAAGTTTGTTTTGTGTGTGTGTTGGAACAATGGGGCGGCATAGGTTTTGGTTGGCTTCCTGGTGTTTTCCTTGTGGTAGTGCATCCTATAGAGACGCCTAAGCAGCCAGGAGGTGAAGGCCAGAGAGGCTGTGGTTTTCCTGATACTGTATCTGTTTTGCAAAGGAACGTTTCAAGGCAGTGAAACCCTGAAGCTGCCAGTGTTCTCATGGGAACCCAAGCTTAGTTCCAATTCCATCCCACTCCTACAGCAGAGGATGGATTCTACAGCCTGGGTCATACTTCCAGGAGGGAGAATTGCCCACACAGATCCCTCTGAGCCCCTAAGACAGACATCCCTTGGGCAAATGCAGCTGTCTCCTTGACTGCTTTCTTGGAAGGGATTCCCTAATGAAGTCAGAGATCAGAGAGGACCCACGCAGGTCCAAACAGTCCCTGGCCAGACTTGGTAGAGAATCAAATGAATAACATGATGTGGCTTAGTGTTATATCCTGTAACTGTAGCACGTAGGCTGAGGGAGGGTGACGGCTATGAGTTCAAGGCTAGCCCAAGCTGCAAAGTTAGCCCTAACTCAAAACCCCTGATCCCAAAACAGTTCATAGGGGCTGACAAGAACTAGGAGGGGTGCTCTGGCGATGTTTTTCATACATAATACTTTTTATTTATCCTTTGAGAATTTCATACATGTGTACAATGTATTTTTATCGTATCTATCCCTATCTTCTTGCCCCAACATCCCCCCAGACTTCCCCTAACACACCCCCTCCCAATCCATAAAGTCCTATTGTCCTTTATCTCCCGCAATAAGCCATTGAGTCCAACCTGTGTTGTCAATGTGCACCTGTGATGGGAGGAACATCTGCTGGCACAGGGGCGACCTATCAGTGGCCGCACTCATGTGGTGAGCTTTGAATAGTAATTTAATATTATCAAGCCACTGGTCCCTTTTCTGATGTCCTGTATAAACAGGCTTCTGCTTCCAGGGACAAGGTTGCAGGTGATGGCATCAAAGGGACCTCACGTCACGACCAAAGAAATGCCACCTTCATGGTAAACTGAAGCCAAGAGCCCAGGTGCCCAGCCATCGCCCTGTCCTCTCCCTGTGTCTTGGTCAGACCATGACACAAGCTTCCTGTCAATTTCTTCCTGCTCTTCTTCTTTTTTTCAATAATTTATTTATTCTTAGCGCACTGGTTGGTGTTTTGCCTACATGTGTGTCAGTGTGAGGGTGTTAGATCCTCTAGAATTGGAGTTACAGATGGTTGTGAGCTGCCATGTATTTGCTGGGATTTGAACCCAGGTCCTCTGGAAGAGCAGCCAGTGCCCTTAGCTGCTGAGCCATCTCTCCAGCCCACTCTGATTTTCTTCTTACCATGGACACTGGGATAGTGACTTGGAACACTGCCGTGACTATACAGACAGTCATTGTGGCCCGACTTTGGGGATTCTGTGACTTGCTGGTAGTCAGATGTGGCCCTCAAGGTCCACAAAACATTAGCCAGAGCTGAGCCCTGCAAGACCTGGCTTCTGATTTAGATATAGGGAGACAGAAGCAGTTTGTTGTTGTTGTTGTTGTTGTTGTTGTTGTTGTTGTTGTTTTTAAGGAGTAGAAACTACCAGGCCTTGCTGCCTTAATTGCTGCTAAAGTTTCCAGCCCTCGAAACAGTCAAGACCCAAGAGGCTGTTCCTGGGGTCCCCTGAGGGTGGACTTGTCAACACAAAGCCCTCCTAGCAAAGAATGCTCTTTCTATATCTCCAGAAGGCCCTGACACCACCAGCTTCCCCTCAGGGCCCCGACTCTTGCACCTATAGCTGGACAGTGTGCTACCAGGTATGTGGAGCCTCCAGGGGCTGGGGCAGCTGGACACAGGGCCAAGGGCACCAGTTTCATTTCACAGAAAGGGTTTTCAAGCACAACCCAGGCTGAGGGATAAAAGGACATCTGTCCATCCCTTGGTGCCCAGCCCCAGCTTTCTCGAACAACATTCCTTTATGCGGTTCCTCCCTCCCTCTGCAGCCCCCACCCGTCATACACTGCCTCCTTTCAGATGGCCTGTATGCTGGACTTGTTTGTTTGCGCTGCAGCACGCAGGCGTTCTGTTGTTCTTCACTGTTCTCTCCCCATGAACCCTCCAAGCACACCCTCTCCAGGGAAGACAGGGCCTGGGGCCTGGAAGAGTGCTGGGGGGAAGGCAGGGACCCTGGCTTGGGGTTCGGAGACATCCTAGTGAGTCCCTCCCAGAGCAGAATCTTGTCCGAGAAGCCCTGAAGAGGGCATCTCTCTAGCCTTCCCAGAGACTACTCATCTGAGAGATCTCGCACAGGTTACCTGGTCCTCCTGGTCCTCAGTTTCCTCCAACTATCCTGCCAGTCCCTCAGGGAGATGTATGTTGATCCTACTGATATGCTAGCGTTCCATGGAGATGTCATGGCTGTCCCAGGAGCTATGCATTAGAGGAAGAGATAGTAGGTACAAAGAACAAGGTTTGTGTTAAAGAGAGCAGCAGTTTATTATAAACCCCCACCCAAGTATAGCCTGCCTCTGATACACAATACTTCTAAGTAGAGAAAACTGGGGAGTGACTTCTTGAGCCTTAAAGAAGGGGGACAGGCCTCTCTTGAGCCAGGAAGGGAAACACTTGAACACCCCCTTCTAAAGGTATGCGTGGGTTACCACCGTGGGCCAGGAAGGAGGGCTATGTTGACCAGGACACTCAGCTTTCTGACATCTTAGCATAGGATGAGCTGTAGACTCTGACTCCATATCAACATTGATATCCCCTTCAGTATAGTTCTATCTCCATTGAATCCCTCTTCCCTCAAGGCCCAGTCTGGATCCTAAGAGACACCAAACAAGACTTTAATGACTTCCCTCTAGCTTACATGACAAATTACTGCAGATATATTAGACAGCAAGAACGTATAACCTTAGAGTTCTAGAGGCCAGAAGACAGAGGCCAAGGTGTCATAAGGTTCTAATTTCATCTCTGCTGCCGTGATAAAAACACTCAGGGCAAAAGCAACTTAGGGGAGGAAAGGATTAATTTCATCTTAGCGATTACAGCCTAGTATTGAGGGAAGTCAGAGCAGGAACTAAAATAGGAACGTGAAGCAGAATCCATGGAGAAACTAGGATTAGGATTACCTACCTAGGGAATGATACCGCCCACTGTGGCTGGGTCCTCCTATACTACTTAACAGTTAAGACAGTCCACCATAGACATGCCCACAGGCCACTGTGATATAGGCAATTGCTCAATCCAGGCTTTCCTCTCAGGTGGTACTAGGCTAACTCGTGGGTTCCTTCTGAGAGCTGTGAGAAGCTGTGTTCCAGGCAGCACCCCAGCTTCTGGTAGATCTCTATTAGCATGATTTTCCCTGGCTTCTTGATGCATCTTCCTTGTCTGTGCCTTCATCTTCAAAGTACCCGTCTACACTGAAGTTTTCCCGTTATATAAGACTATGTTACATCA